>VOMN01114351.1:0-30219 GCA_014899125.1 Orchestia grillus | reverse complement strand
GCGAAAAACTAGGCAAATTGTTAAGAAAAAATTGATAGTGTTGTACACCTGGATATCAAATGGGTTAGAAAATGAGTCCGAAAACGAAAAACTCTCCAGGTCTGATAAAACAATGGTACAACTGACTCTAAAAAGCAGGAGCATCTTGTGGGAAAATTTTCACGAAACTGCAAACGCAGAATGTTAGCCTGGCCAGGAGGACAGTGAACGACAGGTTTTTGGAAAACAGGTTGAAGGAATACAGCACGAAAAAGAAGCCTCGACTCACAAAGGCTTTGCAAAAGGACTGCCTAGGCTAGGCTAGGAACCACTTACGGTGCTCTTCAGAATGATGGGAGAAGGGAACAATGATGTACTTAGCTCTTCTGTTCAACGATGGGAGGTGAAGGATTTATAAGAGTTTAGTAATAGCAATGCGAGATGGGTCAAATCGAGATTACTTCAACTCCATTAATTCAACACGATTACCATTGATTTCATACGAATTAAAAGGCAACAGCCTGCGTCGGTAGTGTCATAGATATTCTCGTACGAAAAAGTCTTGTTTTTAGAAGCCAGTTGTTCTAGTTTTCGGACACATTTTTGAATCCTGTTGGCATCCAAATCTATACCGTTGTACATTTTTTCTAAATGACACTTTTTTAAACTCCTGGTTTTCCATAATTTTAGTTTCTTTTAATGTGCTTTCAGCCACAAATTTTTTTTATACCAACTCAGTGAGTACTCGTATCGCAATTTCTACCTATTTTGATGTACTTTCCTTCGTAACCACTTAACTGCTTGAAACCCAAAAGAAATACTGTTATTAGCAAGCACTGAAAAGCGTAATAATGACATTTGACCAGAGGCAAAAAACACATGAACGCTAAAACGGGCCTCCAATCGAGGCCATGAGATGTCGACCGATCGGTTTGACGCAGCATTGCCTACCGTTCTTCATTCTGTGTTGACAGACACCATGGCAGAGGAACCGAACTCTGTAAAATCAGCGTTAGCTAGTAGCTATGTGATGGCAGGTTAAAATAATTCAAGCCGCAGTGAGCAAAGTTTTATGTAAAATATCGTTGAAAAATGTCAAGTTCTGAAAAAATTTATAGATCTGGCAGTACTATAGTTAGCACTGTAAGGAATGTGTAAATTCTGTAAAATATGTAATGAATGCTTTTATATTTATGCCTCTGATCCTGTACGTGTAGACCGTCCTACGTATGTTCGACGCTGAAACTTGTGTGTGACATTGTACTTATTATTGAGCGCTTGTATCTGGCGCGCAGTCTGTAATAACGAACGTATTTTGCTTAACTACTGCTCTCTTCGTGGAAGACATGTGCTACGTGTTATTTCTGTTTTAGAAAATGTAATGGTGCAGTTGTTTCGCGAAAATATTATGTGTTGATGTGAGCTTTTGAATAGGGATCGAAGACGAATTGACATTGAACATATCGTTATTGTCAAGTGAAGTTTTTGTTTTCATTTAGTCATCTGAAAAATGAGGAAATAACTTACTATAAATATGTATCCATTATGGGCCTCATGGCTAATGTCCTCACGGAAACACACAGGGTAAGCTCGAGTCTGCTTAATTTCGCGCGATAGGCTTAGAACCGTACCCCCAAAAATTGAGATGGCATGATAATATTATGGGTAGGTGCTGGAAAAATGACTTATTAGTAGTTCTGGTTAAAAGAGTATTGGCATCGTACTGTATCGACGCCTTAGCCAGTGTCAGCACATAAAGCTGCGGCCAAAACTAAGGGACAGATTTACAAATCTTGATATCTCCTTTAATATTCATAGAACAAATATGTAATTTTCACTTTTTGTAGTAATTACTCGACCTTGACATTCTAAATTTTCAAAAAGAGTTTGAAGGTAACGTGCAGAAGAGTTAGAGTAAAGGAGAAGAGTTGGTCTTTAGTATAGGAAGTTTCATTTGATCATTGAATTGATTTTTTGATTTGTGTACTTCGGTATCAATGTGTTTGTCCGCGTTAACATTGGCACGCGGAGGGGATTTTGTAGCAATAGCTGATTTTCTCAGGTATTAGCTCCCATAATGAGGAATGCGTGAAGTTTAATCTCTCTCGACTCGTTTCCACGGTTTGTGCAACTAAATAATTCCGTCCAGTCTCGTTTTGGGAAGCAGAACGAAAAAACTTCCGAAACTTCTTTCAAATGCGGTGTTAGTTCTTTTTCACTTGTGAGGGCAACTACTAGACGACATGCTATTATCAGCTATTTACTAACGCAGTTGTGCACCACGGGAATCTGAATACGTAGGCGCTAATGTTGATCAAGTAACTAGTAACAACTGGTCGATGGTGTCTTTGCCTTGCTGAGCGTGGCGCCCGGCGTTTCCTGAATGGGAAACGCCACATCTTTGAGGAGATGACGTCTTCGAAGGATTTGTGGTTTCCTGAGAAATATTGGGGGCACAAGGCTAATGGTGTCTGTCTTTACCGGAATACCAAGGGCAAATATGATAGGTCGTCGCAGTAGTTCTACTCTCAGCACCATCAACAATGCATGTTACCAGAAGTCCGCTGTGCAGTTATTTACGAGCAGTAGTCTAATCTTCCCTTTTCGTTTATTTTCTTATATACGGGAGGCAGACTTGCACTATGAAAGATATTCTTGGAACTTGATTCGATCTGTGCTTCACAGATCGGTTAAAGAACAGAAAATCTGTGTCTCAAGAGAGATGATTGTACCGCATTTTTGACTATTGTAGCTGGTCGTGTCCACCGAGGTATTAAAATTTCCTGCTCTTGTGTTGTTGCTATTTTGATTCTAGCCCGTTTTCATTACGAAGAGCGCTTAGTTCGGCTGGGCTGAATTGAATTGTTGGTTGAAATGTGTGGAAGAAAAATAATGGGTGAGAAATTAATGATTTTTTAATGTTTCATATTTTGTGCACGGCGAAGTTTTGCTTTATACCCATGCGGAACAAGAATTTAAATTTTTAATACGTTCCAATTGAAGGTCTAGGACACATTGCAGAGATGGCAGGTGGGGAAATTTATGATAATTTATGTATTGTCTTGATATTTTCAAGGGTGTATTAAAACGTATTGATATTTTTTGTAATAGGAATAATACACTTAACGCTTTGAATATATTCGTTTTCAAAATTTTTCTTTTTCTTGATCGTTACCTACCTAGAACTAATATTCGCTGAGGTTAGTTTCGGGTTACAATACATTATAATAGTATCAAGCTCTGGGCCAAGTGCTGATGTTGGTCAATATATTCTTGAAAATTATAATTCGAAATATACCTGGTACGAGCACGTAGGAATTGCTTTACCTAGCCAGCGAAGTATTTGCGTTAACTGGGTAATTTAACCGGAGCATTTTGTACGAATATGAACGCTTTTAGAATTGTTAAAATGTTTTTTGCGTTATACGTTCGATTGTAGAATGGGTTCACGCGAGGTATCTTTGATTTTCCAGAGAGGGGATCTGTAACAATTGTTTTAATATCTGAATTGGAAACGAGTATGAGCTATGATGACTGGTTAGTTTTTCATTGCATTGGTTTGGTCCGGAATCGAAAGTTTCAATGTCGAGTATCGTCATTGACTCAAAATTGACCGAGGTCGTCGTCCATGTGTGCGAAAATCGTAATTGAATGGTCTAGTTTTTTGCAAGATAATGAAGCAAACGCCTCGGAGAAACGAGAAGTTTGCCCTGCGAAGACGTCAAGTTTCTGGTCGTGTTAAATTGAATGTTTTTTATTTGAATTTCTCATCTTCAGGCGAGAATGAGTTTGTATTGTCTGCCCTCATTGCCTCCGCTTGCTTCCTTCTATTTCCCAAATCCTCTTATGCTGCGTCCCTCGGGGCTCGGTCCATGCAGAAATATACTTTGGACTAAATGGAAATGGAATTAGTTTCAAAGTTAGGCAGACTAAGGTTTCTTTAATTTCTATTCATCATTACGAGGCAAAAGGATAGTTGTATCAAATCTTTATCAAAGTATTGGTCTGTTTTTTCTCACATCGCCTTTTCGCTTCCAATATTAGCTCAAGTTTCCTCACGAATGTGCACTAAATGGGAAGATGGGGCTCGTTTTTTGTCTATTAAGTATAGTTGAGTTACTAGAATGAAACGAATTACAGGAGAGATGAATCTAGTATTATTGAACTCGTCTGTAGAACTTTATTCACTTTCAGGGGTTGAACAAAATAATGGAAACACCTAAGATTTTGGAATCATATCTTTGAATATGTCATAAACAATCAAAACTTAACATATTTTAATGTTTAATTGTTTATTATTGTTACTATTTGAGATGGTATTTAAATTACCTGTTTGTACAGATATTTAAAAAATTTGGCTATAAACTTATGAAAATGGCAGACCTCTCTGACTTTTAAAGAAACCAAATTTGGTGCTCGTATGTCAGGCAGTAGTGTAACAGAAACTGTCCGAATGCTTGATGTTTCAAGAGGCACTGTCTCAAAGGCAATGACTACCTTTGAAAGAGAAGGAAAAACGTCCTCAGCAAAGCAAATGTCTTGCCGAAAGTCGAAGTTGTCTCAGAGAGACCGTCGGACTCCAAATAGAATTGTTAGACAGGATCGCAAGACCCCAATGAACACTTACAGAACCCAGTTTCCACAAAAACTGTTAATCGGGTGTTGCACGAATCTGGATTCTACGGAAGAGCTGCAATCAGAAAACCTCTGCTCTCAAAGACAAACGTTTCGAAGCGTTTAGAGTGGCCCATCCATTCAGCTAGAATTACAGAATGGCGCGAGGAACATTTTATTTAAGTCGAGCATCTCATCTGGTCACGACAATCTCCAGACCTCAAAATTATTGAGCATTTATGGTCGATTTTAGAGATGCAAGTATTTATGGTCGATTTCCACCGCCATCGTTTCTAAAAAAACTGGGGGGTGTTATAAGTGAAGAATGAGCAAAAATTTCTTTGGAAACAATTCACAATTTGTATGAACCTCAGAGAGTTAAGGCTGTAATTCCCTCAAAAGGTGTATCTACACTATATTAAAGTATATTTTGTTAATTTTCCGAAGTGTTTCCATTATTTTGTCCAACTCAAGTCTGGTGACACAGGACAAGTATAATTGTTCTATGTATTAAAAAAATCGACAAGGATTGACACGAAATTTTCAATCTTCATTTTCAGCGGACTCTTCGTTGAAAACAATATTCGTGACTGCAGGTCTCGAATGAGGTTAGAGTCTTGCTGAGTAAGTCAGCGCGACTCGTGTTTTCTTACCGCTACTGGAGTCTACATGATGTGCGTTAGATAAATTTCCAGTTTCTTGTTGACGATCAGATTTTCGTGCGTAAACACTGATTCAACGCTAAAGTTTCATAATCATTTTGAATTTTATTCGCATGTGTTCATTATATTTTTGTAAGAAATCGTGTTCGATGCATTGCGCTCGTGCTTGTTCTATCATATTCCACTTAGCGACGTTGTCCTTTTCATTAGTCAGAGGAGACCTGAGTGTGACTTCCTCCGGTGTGAGTGCGTTACTCTGACGCCGTGTGGTGGTCGTGTTTGGCTTCTGTGGCTTCTGTGTGTTTTCACTGATAATGGAGTCAAAAGGTGGAGCTGATGCGGGCGAATTCTTCGTCTGTCATGGAACCTTTTTTAGCACAACAGTTCTTAGACGCTTAGGGATAGCATTGACTTCCGTGTGAACTGAAATTATGTTGATATGTGCGTTCTAGATTACCGTGTTTTTTAGCTTCTGCGTTGCTCAAGATTCTCAACTATACTGCTGGCCTGACTTGGCAATCCCGTTTTTTTCTTGGTATTGTCTGAGAAAATGTTTGTCGTTCACTGAAATTCCCACTGTATCATTCTTATCGTGTACGAATACCCCCATTTCTTCAACTGAGGGATCTATGAAACGGATGAAGTCTCTCTAAATATCCTTTTGTTTTTGAATTTGTGTTTTGATCATAAAACAGCGGTAGTTTTCCTCTTGATGAACTGTATGATACAGTAAGTTAGACAGTTCATCTTGTATGTTTTATTGAAAGATAAAGTGCTATAGAGTATGTACGTCGATTAATGGTGCCCGTCTATTCACATAACTGAAATGTTCCCTGACTGAATTCTTAAGAAATTATCGGCGGTTACGTGCGACGGACACTTCCCTAAGGCCCCTTTGATCGTGTTCGGCTCTCGAGTCCCGCGATTCGAGAATAAGAAAACGAAGCTCCTATCGAAAGAGAGGTCAATCAGGTCTACTTCTAGCGTCTTGAGCGCAGTGCGATGGCTGACAAATTAGGAAGACTTGGTGTATTTGTATCTTGAAAAATATTTTGGTGTGGCTTAATGACGTGATGCTGCATAGATGAACTACGATTGCGAACGATATTTTATTTCTACAGAAATGTAATTTCAGAGT
Organism: Orchestia grillus; assembly: GCA_014899125.1. Classification (NCBI taxonomy): domain Eukaryota; kingdom Metazoa; phylum Arthropoda; class Malacostraca; order Amphipoda; family Talitridae; genus Orchestia; species Orchestia grillus. The sequence goes on along the minus strand of VOMN01114351.1, from coordinate 23,826 downwards.
ATTGGTTAGAGTGAGATACGTCTGCAGTGTTTGTTTCGTCAACACATATGCACGCACTGAACAATTTCTGTAGAGGTGATAGGAAACATTACAGCGTTCGGGGGTTAAATGTTACATTTTATTGCGATGCGAGTTCGATTAGTGATTATTTTGTACAATCCTAAGCATCGTCTAAAATTGCTCCGGTTTGTGTGTTAGACTACGTGTATTTCCTCTATGGCTTCGCCTAAAATTTTCTTGTAGAAGAACGCCGCGTTATGCATCGGGCGGGAGCGTGCAAATATTTTGTTTAGTGTTCGATTCCGAGCACTTTTGTTACGAATTTCCTGTTATAATTACATTGCAAGTAGGTGGATTTTTCGCTTGTTGGATGAAATTGTTGTAAGACGTCTTTGTTTTGCCAGAAGTACAAAACGTAAACAAAACGGTGCATAATTGCAAAGTAATGCATTTTACACTTTCAGAAAGACAGCCATTGGGTGAGAGTGGTGTATTTTTAGGAGAGGCTTTTCAGTTTCCTCGTTTCCTCGTTTTCTTTACTTTCATGATGATCGAGAGCATTCCGCTTCAAATGAGGCATCCTTGCCGTGTTAGCTAATTACTGACTAGAGCGTATTTGACCTCTGATTCAACTTGGACGTATTCGTGGAGACGCGTTCGTGCAGGTTAGGTTTGAACCTCCGTGTGAGTTTACTGCTCTAAGTTTGAGTTTACTAGTTTACTTACTAGTTTGACAGCGAGGACGTCATGAGGCTTAGTTGCATACTCTGAAACTAACAACTGAATTTAAAATTTCTTGAATTTTGTTTCTGGAATCGATTGCACAAAACACAAATTGTTCATTTGTAGAACAAAGACGGATTGAAAGTGTGTGCCTTATAATTCGTTGGTACCAACTCAAAGCACAGGGTTAAGATCCTTTCAGTGGTATTAATGTCCGTTGAGGTGTTCCTAAATAGTGTGGCAGCGCTCGACATAGGCAAGCGTTTTGTGCTGTTGATGTCTTGCAGCCAAGGTAGCTTATCTTGATTAATGGTCGATTCACTACCTCCATTGGCATGCCAACTGCTTACTGCATCCAAATTGATTCGGAAGAATATTTGACGACGTAAATTTGTAGTGTGGACCAACTCATGGCCTCCCCACTCCAAGTTCAGTGCACTGAACTGTTCCGTGATGACAGCAAGAAAGGAACTTTCTATATCCCCAGATCCATGGTGAAACTATTGATAATAGCATACATTGACAGCAGCGTGTTATCACTCTGAGCATTACCACTAATTTGACAATGCTTAATAATGTTCAGAGTATACTGGCTAAGTTTGCATTCTAGCATCAAGACTCGTAATCATCTTCGTTACGTAAAGTGTGTCTGGAACACCAGTTCCAGCAGCTGTTGAGAATGATCCCTGAGTATTAGCTGGTCTTCCTTGTATGATAATTCTCCCGTGTGTTGGAGGTACTATGGACGGGAACGATTGGTCTCATTTGAGTTTGATCCAGCTGCAAGCATCACAGTCGGCAGCACTGGTGTTCTGAGGCTACTTGCTTGGGACGATTAATACTATTTATATATTATTAACCCGCTGCTTTAGGGAGCACTCGAATCGAATTAGTACGAGAGTAGAGGCCTGTTGCACGTCCCATTTGCTGTTCTGCATTCCGTGCTTTAGTCGCTCCAGATATCCGAGTACATACACGGTCAGTTGACGTCGAGTGATGTCCACAAAGAACGAGAAATCTCGTTTGAAGTTTTATGATATTGATGATTGGCGGTTTTAACTCGTCCTATGTAAAGGAATTCAAAATAGGTGAAACGAATTGGCCAGTCCTTACAGGGCAAAATTTTAATGATTATGTTGACGTTCTTATCAAGTTGAAGTAAACAAACTATGTGAAATGAAGAATGTAGCGATAGAGAATTTCATTGTAAATTCCATGCTTTGAGAAACGCATGTGCCTGAAGCTGCAGCACTGAAATGAATTAAGCCATTTCTCCGTGTACATGAATGATTGAATACTGGTGTTATATTTCCGCCTCAGATAATCACGTAGGATGATCTGAGGGGCTTGTGGTTCATTTCCTGCTGATAAGATTCCTTCGGTTGACTCCGTCCGTTTTTTAGAGTTGGCTTTGGGTGCGAGATTTCTTGTTTGTAATTTTGATTATTGATCAACCGAAGTGTCGATTTATAGACAATTTCATTTGTTATTTGTTGAATTTTCCTGCATGTTATTAATTTGTTGTTTATCTGTCGCATAACTGGATGGTGGGCTGCTCCAGATAAATAATCGAACTTTGTAGGCGTTGAACGTTTGATGAGCTAAGCTTTGGGCGTACGCGGCTGTTTTATGACATGTCTGGTCTCATGGTTCTGTGATTCACGGGCTGAAATAAAGAGCTACAAGTAGTGTTCATCGGTGCTAAACATTTTCTTGCGCTAGAAGACACCACCAGCTTCCCTGTTATTGCTATAATATGAATGTATTTACTTGTCGGACTTTGAAGATGTCGCTTTGTTCGTATTGGAAGGTACGAAACGAGCTGTTTTTCCTTCCTTGTCGATAGCAGCATTTATTTTCTCGCATTTTTTTAGGAAATACGAAAATATTAATTTTTAGAGGGGAGTATGTGCCGGATACAATCGGTTTTTCCATTTGAGCGCATTTTGAGGCAGTTCGATTTCCTGAGCTCCTCTACTAGAGAGGAGGTGGTGAGCTCATCATTCATTTCGCACTTGTTGCAGGAGTTTATTGTGGCTTGAGGCATTAAGCTCCATCCCATTTCCTTCCCTCCTTTGTTTCACCAGCGTGGAGGAGGCGGACCACTTCTTGAGTGATGGTGCTTTGATTTCCATTTCTTTTTTTTTTCTACATCTCCTTTACCTAACACGGCCTTCATCATCAGCATGCTTAACACTTCGAGTGCGACGTGGGTCGTATGTGGTACACGCGTTCATCCAACCTAGCCTAACCAAAGGGCGTACACGTAGGAATACAAATTTTCAAGTGTTCATGAAAGTTGTGCTCAATACTCAGTTAAGCTAGTTTAGATTAGAAGGAAAATGAATAGGATAGCCAAATTTGTGAAAAGAAACTCCTTCATTTTTACATTTTCAACGGAGATATTTGTCGACATGAAATTTTCCCTGTATGGAGAATCACATATAAAGTGTTAATCGATGTTTTTTTGTGAAGTGCGGTATGCCAAATTCCTACCCACTGGGTTACACTTGAATTAAATTAAATCGTTACCAAGCTGTACCTGCTGCTGTGTGGCAGACGTCTGCGACTACGTGTTCTTACCCCTGGCTTCTCGTTTTGTCGTGCCGCGATATTTGCTCCGTCCAGTTCATGCGCGCGTCGTTCCGAGTTCACTTGCACTTTCCCAGTTCTCAACTTGTGATGCTTCCGTGAAGATTTCGGGTCCCGACTTCTTCGGAAACATTTTGAAAAATAGAACGGATGGCGTAGAGTGCTCATTGTTCTAGAGTTATTTTTTAATCTCGATTCGATTTGCCAATTCGCTCCGGGTAAATGCGGAACTTCCTTGAAGCCATCATACTCGTGTGATGAATGGTCAGCATTTTACTTCACCTAAATTTCCAATTATATTTTGCTTCATTTCTAAATTGAGTGGCAAAAGTATCGAAGGGAACATTAAAAATTGAGAATACTCTTTCACTAGAAATGCATGTTGAAAAATACTTAAAATTAAAAAAATATAATGTTTCATTTTCTTGACAATTTTCATGTATTTTTTGCATTTTTTGAGAATGATTCAGGTTGTAATACGTTTCAAAGCAAATTTTCGTTTTTTACACCTGCTAAATGTAATGAAAATTAATTCATGAAGTTAGTGTTTCATACAGTTTTTGTGCTAAAATCCGTAAATTGATTCAAACGAAGAATTGATTACGTAAGCGTTGGCTAGTGCGCGAGGCTCCACAATCCAGCAGATGTTGGGAGTACCTCGCTGGCGTTGCGTATGAACCCTTCCGTATGGGATGATGTGGTACAGTGTCCGTGGTGTCCCTACTTAATATTCGCCGCAGAAGGTCGACGACTGCTAGTGATAAAGTACACTTGTAGGTCATGGTGGTAAAGTGTTCGCTCACTCATGTTGATAGTGGAGGCGGGACTGAGTTGTCAGAAGAAAGCCTCCAGCGAGGCTTGGGGTAGAGCAAGAACCTTGCAGTAGACAACTCGACGTACGGCTGAAACAGCTCGAGTGGGCGTGCTCGGGTTTCTTCTTGAGCTTAACGACAGGTGGCGTCGGAGCAGGAGACGTGAGTACCTCAAGGAGGAAGAACTTCTAAACTATATATATTAGTAGGTTAGCTGTGTTAGCAGAGTAGAGATGCCGGCTCCGCGCACAGTGGATGCTGGTGCCTCGAAGCGCCAGCATCCTCTTGTACCTCTGGTGTTGTTTTCTCACGCGCTCATGCGTGCACGCTCTGACTTTTTCTTGCTGGGGAATATTGAAAGTTTCTTGGTTTTGTTACTTCTTGGATAGTTGACTGAATGTGTTGTGACAAATTCGACCGCTAAGGTATTTTTTAAGCGTCGAAATGTGACTACTTTATTTCGAGCTTGTTTCTTTTTTTAATTTTATTGTATTTTTTAAAATCCTTAATAACTTTCTGATTGATTGAGTTTTGCTCATTAATTGATTAAAAAATGTAGTTCTAGCAGTTGTATATTGCATGCGTTTTATTCTGCTCAGAATGGACATAGTACACATATATGGATGTAAAAATATGCACAAGATGAACTGATAGATCAAGAAGTACAAGCTACTGATCTGCCAGTTAATCGGTGCCGGTTCTGGAGGGAAACCACCGTTTATAATTAATTAAAGCACTGTTACGTTAAGTACTTGAAATCATGATGCTGATTGTCTACTTTGAAAAGTTTACTTGTATTCAATAACTGTTGGTTACGCCTTTCTCAGCTGTTGAATTTTTTTGTGTAAATTAAAGGATGTAGGTGTTCTGCGCAGCTTGGGTACGCAGGACTATACCGGACATCTCTAATGTTCTATCTGTGCATTTCCATTTCTTATCTGTGTGTGCTGATTATTTCTGTCTTTGTCCGTATATCTTTGGGACGTTGCGCTTCCTGGGAAAATAATTGTTAAAAAAATGTTTGTCTGGAGTCGAGTGTGAGTTAGTTATTCCGTGGGTATTTTTATTGTGGGTGATTTCGAAGGTATGTTAATTACAACGGTAGTTTTATTTTTATTACTGCTCTGTCTTTTTATTATTTGTAATTATTAGTATACTATTTATTTACTTCTTATTAGTCTATTACCTTTCTCCGAGTTTGTTACTCAATCTGACGATATTAATATGCCTACTGTTGTGTTATGAATGATGTAACTTTACCGCGTAGATGAGTGTTGTGCGACTAGGCTTTTCCGAGTTCCCTGAAATATTTTATCCAGTAACCTGACTCCTAAGCCCCGCTATTTTTTGTTGTTCGCAACTGACGCTCAACTTTAAATGTCGTGAATGATATAATGAATATCTTTGTGTTACGCAATACGCCATTCAGTTATCTTTGAGCAGATACCACATTTGGTGGGGCACAACATAGCTGCTAAGCGAGTAGCCTGAGCTTGAAATTTGTAGACATAATGGGTGAAGAACACAGCCGCCACTGCAACTGCGACCGCTGCAAGCAACAGGGCGTCACCAAGTAACCGCGGTCACTTGAGGTGAGGGCGCCCCTCTTTGTAAACCCGCCCTCCATTTTCTGAACCATGTGACCGATCTGATCTATAGTTTAGTGCTAACTGTGGGTCACTTGAACCTCCCCGTGAGTAGTATGCTTTTCCTTTTTTCGCATTGTCGGCATTGCATCTACAAGAGTTGTACAAAAAGCAATTTAAGGGTACTTCGTTTACCAGTGTACAGTTGAAAAAAATTCCAATTAGTGATTTAACCTTTCTTCATTTTCTGTTTAGCTTTTGTGCAGCTGTGATGTCATATTAGCCAATATTCTTCCACTCTCTGTCTTGGCATTGACGGTAGGATTTAGGTCGAGGCTACGTAGCGTCGGCCACTGAAGTATGTAGAGCCCCCAGGCCATAACTATATCAAGGTTCTCTCAATGAATTGTTGCGTGAGACAAGGTCGCCTCAAGTTCTTCCGAACACTTCCGTTCTTCTACATAAAGCTGCAGCCTGGGCATCTCCGTGCCACCAGGAAAACGCGAGCTCGTGCTCCGGCACTTCCGACTTATTCTTTACTGCGGTAATGTGTAAAGCTCGTTATATAAGAGACATAATACTCTTTTGATCTTGTCACACTTGGGCGTGCTAAAAATATCGTGCTTGCTCTTTTGAATCTTTTCGGGAAGCTAACATATGCTCTTTAGCAATAAAGAATTTCTTGACATCGTGGTCGCTGTATTGTAATGTCATCTAAGGTTAGCATAATGAAAAAGCAAGAACAGATTGGCATCATATCTATTTATGAGTTCTTAAAATAAATTTTAAGAAAGTTTTTCGAAAGTTCATGTTAGGTAATGAACATTCGTGACGATTAATTGCAGGTTTTCAGCAGGTGGCTAATATGTACGCAATGGATATCTTCATTTGACACGTTAACTCATTCGATCATTTTCTTCAGGTTTCTGAAATTGCGAAAAAACCAACTATGAACCTCGACGACCGGTCCATCACCGCTACCGCCCGTAGTAGGGATGGGACGGCTTCATCCCTCAGGTGGTTGGATGAACATCACCTGATGTACTGGGACGCCCTCTTTGTGGGCCTAATTCCCTTTTGAAGCTGCCTTCTTGTTTGTTCAGTCGGGCTTTTAACATGTGACGTGTTTGCTTTCGATGTTTTTCTCCAAGTTTGATCTCTATTGTTTGCGTGTACTCGCTGTTCTTTAATTTATGTATGTATTTGTAATTGTTGAGAGCTCTCGAATCTCATAGAGATACACCGCAAATTTTCGCATGTGTTCTTTTCGTCTTTCGTAATTTGTATTCTTAGCTAGTCATGTTTGGAAGTCATTCGTTGCCGCTCGCTCACTTTGTTACGTATTTTAGAAAAATTGAGTGGAACAGGAGAAATTAAAATTGTATCAACTTACGGCACTCATATATGAACCTGGCTATGTATGTATTCGTCATACTTTCCTGATGATTGTAGCAGTTCATGAGGTTATTGTGATGGTTAGTAATGAAATCGGTGTTAAATTTCTAGGAAAACAACTGGAGTGCCCTGAATGTCCACTTACGCCAATGGTATTGATTGCCATGCCAATGTTGTTATTTTTAGCGTGTTTGAATTCGTCAGTAAAAATTTGCGAGTCGTTCAGAGGTGTTACTTCAAGATTCATGAGGTCGTATTAAATATCTGGACTGTGCTTTTTTTTTACTACCCTAATACTAACCTATGCGTAAGCCACTCTCTTCCACTGAAATGGATGTCAGTTGCGTGCCATGAGAGTCTTCGAGTCCACGTTTGCATAATCAACTCGAAAAATATTTGATGTACCCATGGTCCGATTTATTCTAAATATTTTTGCACGCTCTGTGTTGATAGACAGTAGCGTTGAGAATTTTATGCAGTAAAAGTATTAAAAATATCATACGTGGCATGACATGTTATCCATGCTAGTAAATATGTTATGAGGCAGTAGTATATTACAAAGGAAATTGTTTATCTCGATCGTGAAAGTACTATCCATCATTATGCAGATATACGAAATCTGTTTTCCTGATCCCTTATATTCACACGCAAATCGAATTCACACACGAAAAGTTTAGCCCTGCCGTGCTCTCACGGTGTAGTACTTCGTGGTGTGAAAGATCTTAGTTTTTCCTTTCCTGCTCCATTTAGTGTGACATTGAAGCACGCTCATCTATGAAATACTTCCCACTATTTTAAAGTGAGCGCTTGATTTTCTACAGTTGCTCATTTTCAATAATTCAGGCTATCCTGAGCAACCTCCCCTTCGTGGTAGCTACTAGTGTTGTATTAACTGTCAAGATAATCGAGTCAAGCGCATGTGCATTCGAGGGTGTAGTCATTAACTCTTCATCTACCTCATCGTCTGTCCATTAAATTGTGATTATTAAATGATCACGCAACACATCGTGCATTTGTGTCTCACCACACCTGTAGAAAAAAACCCTCATGAGTATGACAGCTGTTCAGTCTATATTTACGTGTTCACTCTACCGCGTACCAAAAATCAGTTCTCACGCTCTACGTAGCTGTAAGAGTGTCCGGGTGACATCGTTTTTCTTCGTCCTTATTTGCACACATACATACCGAACTTTAAATCCTCGGGATTCCATTCGTAATTTGAAGGAAAGTGTGCGCCGTTTATGGACCTGGTGTGAAATTCTTATCGTTCTTGAAAGAATCGGTGGTCATTGCAATTTATTTTTCTATCAAGCTGTAAATTAGTAGCAATTTTTATTATATCATTAAGTTGTGGAGCGTTATATACTTGAATGCTGAACCACATCATAGACTCAGCAGAACAGATTTAGCTTAGAACACCTGCATTGAGCAAGCATGTGTCGCGGTGCCTCATGGAGAAAGAAGAAAAAGAAGCGCATGGAGTGACGTATGAGATGTTAACATATGCCTACGCATGAATCTTCAGGTTCCATAAAGAGCGTTGAATTTGAATTCGAATTCGAAGACTCCGTGTTTTGAAGTTAGCCATGCTTTTATTATTTTGTTCTCTCTCTGTACTCGCATTAATGACAGCTAGCTATTTTAATAATTCAAGTATGACGGTTTTATGTTGACGTAAATACAATGAATATTGACACACAGACGAACAGACACCCAACAGTGGTTGATTGGTGCACTGGTGGTCAAATTTCTTAAACACAGTTTTCATTCATAATATTTTGACTATTATGTGAAGTACGAAATATTTGAATTGTGTTCCATTTACGTAATGCTCAACTGCATACGTATATGCAAATTTATTTTTAATTTGATACCTTGTATGTAGGTAAGATTCTAGATCTCTTCATGAAATGATATAAAACTAGTATCTTCCGTCCCTATGGAGCCTTCAAGAAAGTGGTGATGTATACAAGATATTTATTTATAGCTTTTTGCAAGAAAGAGTTTATGCCCTGCGTGCAGTGGGCTCGAGTTGACCATTACTCGTACCCTTTGCTGTCCTAACAGCAGTCTGTAGCGATACTGCTACTACACGCTTGCAGTGTGGCCATTAATGGCGCGAGACTAATTTCCACAATATTTCGAACAATCTCAATGATCGATAGCGATCTATACAATGGTGTCCAATCGTTTCCTATATGGGTGTATAGTTGCATCACAGCCCTCATTTCTAGGTATTTAGGGCAAGATTTTTTCGGATGTGGGTTTCTTGTTAATTTTAGTACGCAGACTTGCCTTGACTCACATTTTTGTCCTTGTTGACGGGCCCTGCGTGTGCGTGACCATTAGTAGTACGTGCAATATTACTTTATATTGCAGTTTTCAACAAATTTTTGAATATGTTTGTATGCATAGTATCGCGAAAGGATTTTTCTGCAGCGTCAGTAGAGTTCAAGCATTGGATGAATAGAGGTAGTGTGACATCTGAATTTACGAGTCTGTAGCTTGATAACTATTCAAATGAAAAAAAAAAAAATTTCACCTATTATCTCTTTTTCTTTCAGGAGCCTCGTTTAGATTAAGTTTTTCGATAAATAGTTGTTTCACTTGCCACTATGTGTTCTTTTTAATTTAAATTCTTCCAAATAAATAATATCTAGCAGTTAGTATCCCATTGCAGTCTTAGCAACTTTTGTAATTCAAGATCCTGTGAACGATACTTTTCATTTTTGTTCAACAACGAATGATGTTTAGCTTATTTTTCTAAATTTCGCTACGAGGTTTTTTGAGGAAGTTTAACGTACTGAGTTTGGTATTCGCTCCCGAGTTTTTCTTATGAAAAGTGTCGCGTATCTGGTGGTGCTTTCCGAGTTGCGTTATTAAGGGTTGTTGTTAGTCTTCTTTTCTGAGAAAATATCCCATTGTTAAGCGCTTGTAGCAGACCGGTTGTTGTGGTGTAGGTACTCGCTGCTGCTCAAAGAAATGTCACAATCTTTTCCTGCATTATCCTAGCGAAATGTGTAAGGTTTAAATGTATGGTTTTCCAGAAAGTTCTTGGTCACTTTTTGTTCATTGTAGAGCTTAGTGGTGGTCGTAACTAGTGATTTTAGAATTATGAGTGTTGAGAGAATGTTGAACATATTGTATGAAACGTCAAGCTTTTGTTACTTTTTGTGATTTTTACGTGAGATTTCAATTTTACTCGTTTTAAATGCATATAATTATTCAGGTAATTTTTAATTTTATCATCTGACGGCGTTCAGTGTAAAGAAATGCAGATAAACAAGTTATTTTATAATTCAGTATAATTTCTAATCGTTTTGAGATGAAATACATCATTTGTTCGTTAATGAGGCTGTAAATAATTTTCTGCTACTTAAGGCCGAAAATTCTTCATCATTCTCATTGACTTATTAATTCAGTTCACATTATGATAGACTTTAATTTTTTATCAAAAAAGGTCCTCTCGGGGGCATAGGATAGGTTTTGGGCGATAGGGTTAAGTATGTCTATCATATGCTATGAGGACTGGCACCCCCAGGGTGGCATGGTTAGGCTACCTCAGCTATTGATAGACCTTCGGGACTTCTATCTTTCATGCCCTCTTTACTTTTTTCAATTTTCATACCTCCTCAGGAGGCATAGGATAGGCAGTAGGGTTAGGGTCGTTAGGTTTGTCTGTCCTGTGCTACGGGGACTGGCGACCCTAGGGAGCGTTGTTAGGTTACTTCAGCTCGAAGTAGGCCTTCGGGAATTCTATCTTTCGTGCCCACTTTGCTTCTTTCGATTTTTTCACTTTCGCTGTCTCTAGGTCTTTTCTTCCTCTTCCTTCTTAACTTGCTGTTGCTGTGCGCAGCGAATCCGGTGTGAGAACACACCTGTGTATGGATTCCACGTTTTCTACAGTCCATACTATATGGTCCATTTTTTTCTTTGCCCTCTTCGGATCACATTTGATATCGATAGGACCTTTAATCTAACTAATCACTTCAACGAAATTTTGTGTAGAACAGTGGTGACAAAAATGTCGGGTTGTACATGTGTTCTGTAATGTTAAACTATATTGTTCTTCACGTGGGTTCTGGGATAAACTCCTACAAACATTTTTAATTTCTATGTTTAAAGCTGGTACGACTGCGTGAAATTAAACCTTCCCAATCCATGAGAGTATTATAAGTATATTATGATCTATCTAATGAAAATGCGATTGTAATTTTATTCATGTCTTCCTCCGCGTATCAAGCTTCTCAATAGTTCAATGGGAAAAAATCTGCAGCGATGAAATCAACAATGAATTTAATCGAATGAAAGCTTTGTCAGTAACCAAAATTTAATAAATAAGACGAAAATCGGCTAAACGCTCATGAAATGGACTGAAAAAGAGCGGCAAATCGAGAGTGACAAGTCGAGACGCAACATTCTAAACTGAAATCAAAAGTGCGTCAGAGAAGAAAATATGGCAGCGTAAGAGAAGGAGAGAGAGAATTCACTTTTGGATACTAGAGAAAGAACCAACATGAGAAATTTATGCAAGTCTTGTAAACGCCAGAAATTTTGACAACAGTAGAAGGGCCAACGCATTTTATTTACCTTGTTTTAAATGGCCTTAAAACTGCTGAGTTTTAATTTATAAAGCTAGGTTTATAATGATCATTCTTTGTTGAAAATTTATTAGTACTTGAGTGATGTAGAACTTTCCATTCTCCTGTCATTCTATGGGTAAAGGGTGACGATTTCTGCATTTACTCGCGCTAGAAATCTAGATATTTTTAATTTCATTGTTCTAGAATAGGTATCGAAGTCAATTTCAGGCAATATAAGTCTTATATATTCTGAATTGCTTCATCCACCAAAGGTGCATTAAAATATTTTGCTCCGGTGTCTGAAATTCCAAGTAAAGTTCTGGGTGTAATCACGTATTTTCTAACCAGTTCGGTGTTTTGGAAACGAAATTCAGTGGTAAATTGTTGAAACATCAACTAGGTAATAAACTTATGAATCCAAGCTGTGATACTTCATTAAGTTACTTCGCAAGGTAGATCCTGGGCGTCCCTTATTCTAGCAAATTAAATGAAATTGTGTGTAAAATTTTGTAATAAAATACACGGTACGATGCGTCAGTCAACGATTTCACTAACATCTCATTTTGTTTTTCTTAGTCTGGTTTAAATACAAGCAGCAAATCAGCTGATCTTCTGTATTTCTTGTTAGTTTTAGTTTAGCAGATATGTTAGTCAGAGGGTGTGTGTTTATCTACCATTTACTACATTCGGAGTGCAATTTCTATCTGTGGATTAATTATCTGCGAATTCTGTGTAAAATCTACGTAACACTTTAGTGAATGAATAAAAGTAATTTTCATTTTGCAGTTTGTTTTCACTTCTTTCTGATTTTCGGACATGAAATTCGGCCATAAACCATAGTAACTAACACTGTGCTGCTGCAGTATAAAACGATTTTTTGGGTTTTGCAGGGTGTGCGACACCGATGGCGAGTTTCTGTTGGTTGAAGCGGCCGATCATCTACCAAGCTGGGCTGACCCAGAGACCGCGGAGCAGCGGGTGAGTTCGCATTGCCCTTGCCTTCAGAGGCTGGTCCTGAGTGCACAGTTCATGCATGTCTAAAACCCTCATTTTTCATGCAACATAGCCTAGCTCTTTTTTGTCAGCCGAAGTAGAACATTCTAGTTATTGACTAGTGATATCATATTAATCTTGTGATGCCTTATATTTACATCTGTATTAGTGGTGTTATTGAATGCCTGCCGATAAACTCGTTATCCCTTGCTCGTTTTGGTGCATGCGTTACTCACTTTGGATGAGCTTAACAAACTAGGCCTCGTCATAATGTAATGAAGGTGATTGGATATCAGTGTTTAATGTGTGTACCTCGACACTCGGAAAGGGATATCAAACCTTTGACATTTTTAGAACAAAGAAATCTTCATTTTTATGTACTTATTCGATTCAATATCCCCTCTTGACATCCGTGATATTAATAGATATCATGTCGCGGGATAAAGCAGGTGAAATGTTCGTGTTTGTTATCGGCAGACATGGCAGACAATTTTTTAATAGAATTAAAAATTGGAGTCTCGATGCTGCAGTCATTACGCGGTCCTCATCACTTTACACTCCACGCAGGATTGCGCTGAAGAGAAATGCTTCTACGGCGTTCTCGTTTATTCCTGTTTCTACGTCCTGTTTATTTCTTTTTATTTGGGCCACATGGGATGAGTGAGATCTGTGAAGGTGTACTGTACATGTAGTATGTTCTTGTCGGTGTAGGTAGTGGACGTAGTGCTGCGAGGTGTCTCACTACTGGTACTATATTTCCACTAACGTCAATAGGAACTACTATTTGTGAGTTTTTAAAGTTTGGCCGACTCAATTTGGTAATTTTCCTAATAGTTTTCTTTTTCGCAATTTGAATTTTGACGCTAGAATTTTTTTTTTATATCTGTGGTAGTGTTGTATGTAATGATTATTAGTTCTGCACAATGCATTTTAAGTCTACATGTACGCTGTATACTGTACACTGAAAATTATTAGCACCTTGCTCAACTGTTCCTCTCAAATTGCTGACGTTTACATACCTGCTCAGGTGTGTCTGAGTGGTCTACTTGTTCATGCACTCGTGTGCCCACGCGTATTCTGCGAGATCTTCATGGGATCACAAGAAGTTCTCAAATTTTTTAATTGAAATTTCAATGCGGCCAAACATTTACAAAAATTTAGTATTTGTACCCTCGTTCGGAATTTTTTCCTCGTTGTAAGTTTGTTGGGTTTCTTGTCGTGTGAGTGTGGCCGCTTTTGGTTTCTGAAGATTCTCTAGCGTTTGTGTCTCTGTGCTAAAAGTTGGTGTGTTGGAAGGTAATGTATCAGTACGTCGACGGTACAGGATTATCTCAAATGTGAAGAACAATCTCTCCTTCGGAAATGCTTTACGCTAGGGTGTTAGAGCTACGGAGATGCAAAATAATTGCTAAGACTGCACTTTAGTGATGAAACGATTTTCTCGTACATATTTTTAAGGCAATATTGTCAAATTATATCGAGCGATGTAGAATTCCAATGTGATGAGCTTGAACTAATCTGAAAAAGTGCACTTGAATTTTTTTGTCGCGTATTTGCCGAGCGTAGTTGTAGGCGTTGGTGGGTAGAGTCCTTATGTGAAGGAGGAAATGCTCCTCGAACTATTATCTGGCGACACACTTGCCAGCAGTGATCCGCGTCCACTTCCGGTGCGGGGCCCCGTGGGCTCTTCCGAGTTACCAAAGGTGAAGGATGCGTGCGGTAGGCCTTCCGCGTGGTATTCGACGTCGTGGTTACCCCTTTCCCTGCCAAGGACGAGTTTACTCGCTTCTTACTCGTGTTTTTTCTTCAAGTCGAGTAAACGCGTCTCATTTTTTTGTAAGAATAAGCTTGAAACGAATTTACTTTTCTTCTCTTGGCCCCTCACAGTTTGCACCTACCGTACACGAGTGCAATCATTCATGTGGAGGTGGTGAAGTCATCTGAGAATTGTACGTTTTCAGTCGAAAACCTGACTTGCAAGGGAACCTTCCATCTTAACGTTGACACTCCGGACTGAGTAGCTAAAACATCTAAACGTCAAGTTTCAAGTTCATCTACATCAGTGGCTCTACTTTTGAACCACTTGCTGTACAAGAAGCAACCACTGGTTGTTATTTTGTGATTACCTCTTACATTGTGATTTTGTAAGTAGTAAAGCTATGTACCCCATCGTGGCAGCGCCAGGGCACAGCACCATAACTTGCACAAATTGCTGAATAAACGCTCAGTCGCCAAATACAATTCATGAAGGTGCACTTATCTAACGAGAACGGGATCTGAGTTTACGGAATCATAACTAGTATTTCAAAATGAGGGTCATCGTTTCCAAATTTAGGGTTATCGTTTTTCTCGCATTATCTGAAACCGCTTCCGTGATCAGGTCGAGATGGTTATGAATTTCGGTGCTACAATAATTATTCTAGAAGATTGGAGGGGTTAATGCATCGACATTGCAAGTTAGATTCTTGGTTGTGAGTGAATACTGGATATCCAAGTATTCTCATAAGTGTCATTCAAAAAGGAAACCTAAATTCGTAGTACCGTATTCAAAGCTCGTTCAACACCGGAACTTTCGCCAAACTATATATGCGATCAAATCCTTGTTCACCAAATCACGTTAAACTTTCTTTTTCCTCTCGTTTTCACGCGGCAGAGGTTCGGATAGATTTGAATTATTACTCGTGTATGAATTTTTTCTAGGAAAAGTACAAGAGTACCAGTATGTTCCTCACGAAACAAAATCAATTCAATAAGTTCCCTGGAATGATGAGTGGAATCAATTGAGTTCCTGAGGCAAAATTGAATGAATTTCAAATTTTTTACACTACTTATGCGTGTAAAATTTCTTTCTAACCTCTAGCGAGAAGCGAAGACGTTGATGAGGCACTATGCTGCACTACTTAAGCGTGTAAAATTTCTTTCTGAAGCGAAGACGTCAATGAGGCGCTACGCGGTGCTGCGCTAGGACTTTGGGTATTCCTGGAGGCCCTGCGTTGCGCGTAGGAATGCCAGAGCAGCGTCGCGTGACCCTCGGTCGTGCCGTGACCACGAGGTAACTCTCATCGTGAGGCGTGCCAGTGCCATTGTGCACCAGGTTAAGGACTGCCATTATGAGACTTAAATTTTGGAATCTGATAGTGCCACGTGCGATGAATTCAATGTGTGGTGAGCCTTTGATAGTTGTAAGTGCTCTGTGATAATTATTACGCTGTGATCCTCATGCTCCAAGTACGTATAAGCGAGGCAAAGAGTCGGAGGAGCGTTGTTTAAATTGCAAATCGACTGAATTTCAGAATGGAGTTCGAATAATTTATTGGTAAATTCCATTTTCCGAGAACATGTGGTGGAATGTTACTTTTTCCTGTATTCCCATTATAAATATTTTGTGGCCTAAGTTTTGCATCACTGAGGTAAGATAAGAGTACCGTATACAGCATGTATGGTTATGAGTTTTCCTCGAGTACAGAGTTCAGCGAATCAGTTTCTCAACCATAACTGATGTTCTTCATACTCTTTTGTATATCTTAGTAGTTGTTATGCATTGCTAATAATTTCGGCGCAGTAGGAACAGATTGGGTCTTGGCGCGCGAAGGCCTGAAATGAGGTGTTCCTGTCCACTGCAAGCGATGGGTTCAGTTAACCTCTGAAGCTAATTCTTATCGAAGCTGGCGAACCTGGAACCATGTTCTTCGGCTTTGATCTTCATCCGCGCGGCTTTTTATCGGGATTGGTTTCTCATTTGTATAACTGTCAGAATTCGTCCGAAGGTTGTTGGTACCCGTGTGAAAATGTGAACTACTTACGTGTTTGGTGCAGGTCTTCCGGGTGACGGGAATCGTTTGTGACTACGCCAGCGAAGGTCAAGTTTACCGAAGCAATGATAGTTTCTTCCGCGTTGTAGTTCCAGAGAGGCTGGAGCTGCAGTGCTGCGCTGGAACTGAGTAGAGGTGGTGCGTCACTCGCCTGCGCTCCTGCAGTGCCCCTCTATGGGCCCGCAGGGGCTCCTTCTGAGCTCCTGTGATCCTACACAAACATTTTACGAATTCATCCCTCTGGTTTCGGTTGTGAAATTTGCGGTGTCGACGTGGACTGTGCTACGCCTCGGAGAACATTTTGATTCACACTGACCTTGACGTTGGTTATTCAATGGCCTTGGCTTCCCTGGCTGGCAAGGAGGGCACTTCCGCTCCGGCGTCTAGTCGGTGCCTGCGGTTACCAACGCGTATCTGCGGTTGTTGAAGGATTTCTTCAGTCATTCCAAATTATTCTGGCTGTTCGATGCTGGAGACATATTCAGCAAGTGTATTTCTCTCCAGTGAGCCAGAATAACTAAACCGTGAAGATCTCTACGTTTTCGCCACGAAAAATTCGAACCAGCCTTTTGGTCTACAATTCCGTCTTCCAAACTAGGTACTTCTACGTGTACTTCACTCTCTATTACTTCACTTCGTATTTCTATCGTCTCTTATTTTTTTCGTCGTATTTTTTTCGTCTTTTTATTTTCGTCTCTTATTTCTTTCTTCTCTTATTATTTTTCATCACTTACTAATCTTTTCGTTACGGACACTATGCCTGACCGTATTCATTTGGGAATAGAATCATTTTATTTTTATCCTGTTTTCTATGTTTCTCATTTACAAGCCCACAAACCCGAGTTTGTGGGCTCCATGGCGTACTGGTAGCGTGATGGCCTCTCAGCCGAGAGGACCTGGGAGTACTTCCCTTAGAAAAAGAAGCTTGAACCACACATTCCTCACATCCCTCACCACGCCTGTAGTTGTAAGACATTGAAAACCCAACATTTAAACGTGTTGGAATTAATAAAGGGTCTCTTTATCATTCGCACTCCAACACTTTTGTAAGCATCTTGTCTTTCTCTCTTCTTTCTGAGTTGTTTCTAGATTCTTTCTTACTATATTTTTGTCCCATCAGATTTTTCACCTATTTTGTTTTTTACATTGATCACATTCTTAAGTTCGTAATGGTTTCCAATTCGTAGTTTCTGACCCGTCATTTCCCTGCGTCGTCTCGTTGCGGCCTCACTCTCCTCTTAGCAGGACCAGCCAGCCGGAACTCTTGTTATTTGCCGACGGCTGCGTATACTTTCCCTCCCTTATTGTCTTCATTTTTATGTTTTCTTTTTTATGTTTCTCTTTGTATTTCACATTTGAAATGTTTTACAGCGTCTAAAATTATAATGGTGGTTGTACAAGGACAATTTTCCCTCTCAATTGGCTCCCGAGTTATATTTCTGTTTTAAATATAATGTTTTGATTTTGATTTTTCGATACTGCCTTAAAATTTCTTTTTGTCGTGTTACCCTTCCTTACCCTATTTAGTTGTCTATCTTCGTGTTGCCGTGCTCTCACATTTGCTGTTGCTACTCGGTCAGTTTTTTAGTCTCCTAGTTTTTTCCTTCCGGTACAAAGTTTCTTCCTTCTCCATTTTAAACTTCTTTTCCATCTTTGGATATTCATTCTTCTCTTAGCTTGTTTAATTCTTGTGCTTATTCCTTTTATTCTTGTAATATTGTTCCTTTTGGCAAATGTTATTTTGTAACCTCATCCGATGTTCATGAAGGAACATTATTCTTTCTTTTTGTTTGCTGGTGTTCAGCTTTACTGTTTACAATTTTTCTTCCTCCTACCGTCCCATCCTCTCCTCTTTGTAGTTTTCTTACCTATCTTCTTTTTCGTTTGCTTCTGTGACCTCTCACCACCACTGCGATCAGCACCGTGACGTCAGCTCCTCCTGTCTGCTGAGCGCTGTGTGCTGCCCACGTGCCTCTGTCAACTCATTGTCATGCCACGTGGCATGAAGTCATCCTTCAGTTGTGAGTGTAAGATTATGCCTTTAATCCTGATATTATTAAAAAAATTCAAGTGCTTTGTAGGCTTTGTTTTTTGTGTTTCTCTTAAGCGTTCAGGTAGTTGACATTATTTTCGGAAGACAATTGATAACAGAAATTGTCTTGGCGAATTGGATGCACTGGAGCAGTGAAGAACTTGGTGGGAAGATTGATAAAAAATTAGAGAATTAAACTTTGAATGTGTGTCATAAAATATGGTTACTTTTACCAATCATGTGAAGTTTGGTTTCAAATATTGCGGTCTTGAATCCGATGAGTACGACTACAATAATTCCGATTACCAAGAGTTTATAAAAAAGGGTGATGTAGCACTTCTTGATAATGTCGACTCCTAATGATTACATTGAAAAATCGGTACATCGTCACATATTTTGATGATTTTATCACCCTGTGCCTTAGATTGAAAATGCGTTATATTATATGATGAAAAGTGCTGCGAATTTTTGCGGAACACACATCGAAACTAAATAAGAATTTTCAAAATGGAGCGAATCATGGAGAATTTTTTTGCAATATACCGAATTAATCAGGTTAGCTGGAAAGTTCACACTTTTAAATTCGGTAGACGAGAGTTTCGGAGCTTCGCGTACTTGGAATGAAACTAAAAGCGAGAAAATAGCTAATTCATTACGTGAAAGTTTGTCATCCTAAGGGCGAAGAAAGTTTTAAGTTGGAGATTTTTGTTGTGCGGTTTGTCTTTTTTTTCTCATTACTACTAAAAATGTGTCTCATGATATGTCGATTTGAAATTGAATAATTTAAGTATGATTCTGATGTATGCACTAGCCATTGCTTTCAAAAACTATATTGCAAGTTGATTTAATGCAGGACTAACTGAACTCAGCATAAAGTAATCAAGGTCTTTCTGGTTGTGGGAATACGTATTGCATGTGTGTCAATTTTCCAAGTTTCATGAAAATATTAACGTCCACTTAGTGTTGGTTTTACTCTTCGTATGTACTATGTTGTACTTTTTCGGTTCTCAACTGATGGGTAAAACTTTTGTTTTAATGAGATTGTCCACGTTCGTCTCACAGCATTCATTTAGTCCTCTTTTCTGTGCATGTGTCTTTAAATTAGGGTTGCTGGAACCTAAAACGACCGACTTATTATATAAATAAATGAACCATTGCTAAAGCCGCCGGTCATATTTCATGCCCTTTTGTCCGCATGCACCCTTTAAACAAACCAATACGAATTGGAGACTAAAATGTATTATTTGTAATACCCATCAATTATTCATTACGGTGGTTGTTACAGGGTCACGATTTTCNCGGCTCCGCGCGCTCGACCTCGTAAGAAAAAAATGCCTGGTCACCCACGTGGGTCGTGCGTGACCTTGACATCTGGTGCACTGCTGGAGTCACACGTCATCAGCGACTGCAACGTTGCCACGTCCTCGTATGTTCCTTTTTAGGCCCGTCCACACTGTCAATCTTCAGAGCGAATTTCGTGTTTTTCAACTCCCCGCAAACACGAACACACCTTGCGCACTGGCAGATTTCGGTGTGTGTGTTTTCCAACGCGTTAGAAAACGCCGAACACAAACTTTCGTAGAAACGGTGAACAGTCGTTTGTTTATGTATTTATTGTGCAAATGAATTGTTGATTTTTTTGGAAACAATTATTTTGGCAATTTATTCATTTGATAATAGCTTAATATTCTACTATGAGCCTATTTAAATTAAGGATTAGGTAATTTAAAATGAATAGTAGCTGGCAACGTGCCAGCATGACATCGCTTGAAGATCGACGGCTTCAAATTTTCCAAACTCGAGTAAAAACGTCATTACGTATATAAAAATAACACCTACATGACTAACGACTGCTAAGAAATAAAATAGAAACACAATTTTACATCAACTCTATACACGTATTAGAGGAGCTGTGACCTTGCTTACATTCTGCCCTCGTGCAACTTCCTGCGGCCGAATACACAGTCTGAACACGATTCAGAAGAGTTCGTGTTTTTGTTAGCGTTTTGGTGTGTTAGTGATTGATGGAGAGTTTGATAGTGTAGACGGGGCTTTACAAAGCCTGCCTAGCTCAGGGTCATGTTCAAGTAGAATCATTTCATCATCCCACCATTAATTATTAGAATGGATACAAAAGCCTTACGTTATTTTCGCGCTACTTATATCTTCTTTCGCACTACTTGTTTCGTGAAGGGAGCGCGCATTTTTATGCCGATGTTGCGGCTTCTCATACGACACGATACTCTCGAGTCCAGTCCTCGGCCTATGTTCCACATTTGAGTGATACAGGTATATCCTGAGTGGTCGGCTCAAGTCAAGATGTTGTGTTTTGGTGACCTCAGCTTTAGCAAGGTCTTCGGAACTTCTGTTCTTCCTGGCCACTTTGCTTCTTTCAATTTTCACACCTTAGTAGCTACCTCTTCTTGGTCTTTTCTTCGCCTTTATTCTTGACTTGATGTTTCGCTATGCTGGGGATCCTGTGTGGGGACACACCGTGTGCATGGAATCCTCGTTCTTTGTAATCCATACTAAATTGTCCTTGCTTTTCACTCTCGTCGGATCACATTTCATGTGGATAAGGAGCATTGAACCATGACTTCTGACGAACGAAAAGGTCGCGTTTCAAGAAGGTTGTCTTCGCACTGCAGGCAAGGAACGTATCCCTGCTACTTGTGTATGGCGCTTAGTTAATGATGTGTCAGCACAATGGCCCTGACCGGGAGGCATGAAGGCAGTGCCAGGCACCGTGACAATAGCTTGCAAAATCATCCTCTGCCATCGTACGTATCATTTTTAAAGTATATAATTATTCAGTATTTCTAAGTAAAAAGCATGGAAATCATTTCGCACTAATTTACGCTTAAACAGCTCAGAACACTGCCTCAAGTTGATGAGCTGTGCGCTGTCTACGCCAAGGCCTCCCCTTAAGGCCCTTCATGCGATCAGTCTAAGTCTAAAGACAGTGTCGGAAGACACTCAAATAAGGTCATCGAATGCTAACTTTGCTCTCAATTCTGGAGTCAGGTCGAGCGTCAAGAGATCTCCTGTGCATAGATTCCACATTAGCTACAGTCCATTTTGAATTGTGTCCTTCCTCTTTGGGTCACATTTTATGAGGGTAAGAAGCTTCAAGCTAACAAACAATCTAATCTAAGCGGGCGAATGAAACTACTATTAACGACTCCAGGCCGACGTGCCGACATTGGATTCGTGTCAGCCGTCAATAGACGCGTGCTATAGAGCGGGGAGGAGCTGTGTGGGGGGCGGGGGTCTTGAGCTCGTACAGCCGTAGACTCGTTATGTCACTCTGCACCGTCAGAAATTGAGCGCTCAGCTTCCTGGAATACTGAGTTTAACTTCCTCGTCTGCGCGTGAGCAGCCTTGGTGTGACCGTGGGCCTCCCTCTTGACTCGAATCCCAGGAAGTTGCACATTTGTCGTAGTTACTCCAGGAAGAAAATATCCGTTTTCTTACAAAGCAGCATAAAAAACTATTGTTTTTGTTAGGGTAACAGTGGTATTTTTCTGTGTATTTGTATGTGGATTCAATTTCGTCATTGTTGTGCTATTGGGTAATTGTTAAAAGTCGACGAGAGTGGAAATTTGCTTTTATTAACTTAGATACTGAAAAGTATGTTTTTTATGGCATCGACGTCTAACATGTACATCATTCCAGTTTACAGCCTTATAACTATAAATTAGTTAACATAAATATTGATTGAGGTAATTTACACACCAATTAGTTATACTCCACATTCATCAATAATCAAATTTGTCGTTTTTCAGTGTCCTATCTAAAATATTTGATAAGAAAGACTATCCATCATGCGTGGAAGCGCGTCTTGAATTTTCGTGTAATTAGTGCATGTTTTCTCTAGAGTCTAGAACTATGGATGCTCTTTCTGAGAGGGCGCCTGTTCCGGACTTGGTAGCGTCCACAGAACGCGTATGTTCAGGGCAGCATTGCCAGCGGGCTACGGTAATCATCTTGGCAATTTTTGCTAAGACGATTCTTATCTTTGCAATTCATGCTACTGTTCTGAAGTTAGGTAGGCCTTTTCCCGACCTCCATTCCAGGGAGCGTGTTTCCTCTTGCAACTAACTCGTGCGTTCCTGTCTTGGTGACTCATTTCTTTCACATCGGTGTGGTAGAGGGACGTTGTTATTTCTGTCACAGCGACGTGGCACAGGGATATTTTTAAGTGGGCGCGTCTGGTGAGACAAATATGTATATTGGGATTTTTAATGACGGCACCAAAAAGAATCATCCACTCCTATTGTATCTTACGGATTTTTAAAAATGAGCATCCATGAAATTCTGAGGTGTGGTTTTATTTGGTACCATTGCATCATTAGGGGATGCTTAAAGGGAAGAGTTTACCGCCCAACGACAGATCTGTCCCTACACCAGGCATCCATTGAGGCAAAAATCCGGCGAATTGAACCAGAACTCCCTAGTGCCGTAATGTGAACAGCTTCTGCACATGAAGAATATCGTCTTCTAAAAGTAACTAAAATGAAATTTGTCTTTGGATTCTGTTACTCCTCAATTTTTCAAAAATTTTCTACTGTTCTAGAAGTTATCATAGATTCATTTGGTCCCGTCATTAAAAATAATCCTGCATATGATAATGAATGATTAGTATACGCCTCGGTTAGAAATAGCGGGACTTGCTGTATTTATTCCTCAATTGAATGGAATTTCCTCAGTGAAACATGTGACGGGTCACAAATTTTCCTCATCTTTTCCTTTGGCATCAACTGTTCATAAACAAACCATGTTCACCAACAAATATTCGTAGAGTATTTTATCAAATGAAATATTTAATTGCTCTAGATTACATTCATTTATTACGATACGACCTACATTCATATATTACGATACGACCCCCATGGGGACAAAAAATATGCCATACGATTAAGTTAGTTAGGTTTGTCTGTCGTATGATATGGGGACAGTGTGGGGTGCCCTCAGCTCCAGTAAGATCTCCAAGAATGCTACCTTTCGTGTCCACTTTGCTTCTTCCCATTTCCATGGCGTGTTCGTTGATTGTTTTTTATCCATTTTTCCTCTTTCTTCTCAAATTGCTGTTTCCATGAGTAGGAGATCCTGTGTGGGAACACACCTCGTGCAAATATTCCCGGATCTCTAAAATCTGTTCACAATGGTTCCTTCTCTTTCGGTGCGAGATAGTCTGATTTACTGAAGTGCTCCTATCCTTACTACTGCTACTACTCGTATGATATGGTATTCAGTCCCCTATTTACGACACTGCCGCATGTCAGCGCGGCCTACAGC
>VOMN01114338.1:0-10914 GCA_014899125.1 Orchestia grillus | reverse complement strand
TGGTGCACCCCTTCTGTCTTGGGGGTAGGCAGTGGGTGAGCTTGTTCTACCGCCGTGCACCCGCCGCCGCTGGGTGAGCTAAGGGCTCATTTTGTGGCACTATTTGTTGGGTGTGTGGTTGTGCCATTGTGCTATTGTGCTGCCCTTTGCTTGGTGGGCAGTGGTGTTGTATTTTGTGCCATGTGTGTGGTGGGCAGTGATGCGTTTTATTTTGAACGTGATTTGTTTGGTAGGGGATGTCGTTGAACATTTACTACGAATACGTCATGTCGTCTCGGTTGTTACAGCAACGATCTCGTAGGACTAATGACAAGGCATGAAGAAAATAGTCGCAACACTGCATGAAAAAATCAAATGGAAATTTTTTTTACTTCAACTGACACGTTGAGTTATTTCCTTCGTTTTTTGAAGCTCGGAGTAACCGTGTAAAGCTCACGTAAAACGTGATGCAAACAGCCATATAAATGCAGCATAATGACCCATAAAAGTGTGGCGACGAGCGTCATAAAATTTGAAAATAAAGGAGAGAATTAACGACTGCAAAATCGATGGATCAGGAGCGGCTCCGACACAACCTCGTCCGTGCCACCCCACGCCTGACTCACCCAGTCCCTTACTCCCCCTGTCCCTTACTCACCCTGTCCCTTACTCACCCTGTCCCTTACTCACCCTGTCCCTTACTCACCCTGTCCATTATTCATTGAATTACTTTGGCAATAACGCTGCGTTGAACTGGGTGCTAGCACTAGCAGCAGTCTTGTGAAGGTGAATTTTGAAGTCCGTATAGACGCTACAGGATTAAACTTCAAGGAACATTTATTTTCTTTTGGTAAATGTCTGTGTGAATACAGTCCCATGTTGCCGCACGTTCGACTGGATATTTTATTAAAACTATGGCTGTTTCGATCCCAGGACGCAGTACTCGTATCAGTCGCTGCTAAGTTCAGTAGGAGAGCGGGAGTCAGACCGCCAGCACCACCAGCCGACGAGTGTGGGCTTGGGTATTTCGAGGCCACTGTGACATTCAGTCACACTGTTCGCTAAAGACGTGGTCACGGCAAAATTTCAAGCCACATGGCCATGGAATACAAGCTAAACTGCAAATTGAAACAATTGAAATAGTTGAAGCAGTTGAAACACTGAAATGTACACGGATTGCGAATAAGTATTACTTGACTATGAAGGTTGGAGAAATAGTTGTAAGCAGCGACGTAGATCCGAATAACAAAATAATTTATGGCTCGGAATTGGAATTTTTCAAATGACTGTATTGCAACAGAGCTGTTATAAGAAAACTGCAGTGGCGTTCGCTCGAGAACATGGCCTTGCGGAGACACTTGCGTCATCAAGTAGTCATGATGACTGAAGCTAGCCCTGGCTGAGACTTCCTGGTTTGAGTCCACTTCTGACTAATGGAAACGTCGAACAATATTGTATAAACTCATCTAATTTCTAAAATGAACGCTTATACATCCTTTATTCTCTCTCGTTCATATTGAACACAGCTCATCACTGCCCCATTAAACTAATAAGGTAAGAACTACGCGACAGCCATTAATTTCTCAATGCCAAACGACCTTATAACCATGGTTGGCTGAGCTACTTAGCAGCAGGGATCTTTTGCTTATATTCAAACATCAAGTTAACCTAATTTTTCACAACGCTTATTCTCGCCCTTGGATACTAAGTTAATAAAGCATTTGAATTTCCAGCGCAACATTTTGACACTTGCCAAAACATGTAGTTATCCCTTTACCGCGTTTCGAGAACGTTTTAGTTTCACTATTTTTCCACCAGTGGGACGTTTGTTTTCGGCTCACAATCTTTGCGTGAGTAAGATATTTTCTCACTGGGAGCCGAGGAGGCGAGGAGCCGAGGAGCCGAGGAGGCAGAACCCGCCGCCGGAGTTCCTTTGTGCCAGCGACACATCTGGGGCCATCTGACTGCACGCCGATGGAAGCCGTCGTCCTTTTTCTTCTTGCGCTCGCTGGTGAGATGAGTGCGGAAAGTTGGTGATTGAGTGCCAGGAAGTGACATAGAAAAAACATTCCTAACTTCTGCAGAAGTCGCATCAATGGAAAAACTCATAAAAAAGATGACCTCCGACGCGCCGGACTTTTTTCTGGCCAGCGAAGTTGACGTTCCTGCAGCGATCTGAGCAGGACAGGCTGCTAATAAGGTTATAGTCTCAGGGTTCTTTTCGATTACATTACATCTGCGACGCGGAATCATTAAAATATCAGCTGTGCCTGCGAATGACAAAAAACTGAAATCCGGCGGGAGCATCGGCATTATCGAAAACATTCATCAATCATCCTCCACCGAAATTCGAAACTCTTAAAATTCAACATAAAGAAGGTCAATCGACTGGAAAGCCGCTACGTCACTGCTGTGACGATACATTGGGGCGTCGGTGGTAGACCCAACACTCCACCTTGACGCTGTACGAGACTTCTTTATTCTACGCCCGGGCACCGCCACTGCACTGCATTCACTGGCCGGGCACCACCACTGCACTGCATTCACTGGCCGGGCACCACCACTGCACTGCATTCACAGGCCGGGCACCACCACTGCACTGCATTCACATGCAATGAAAATCGAAAAAATGACCGAGTCTCCGGCGGAGCTCAACCGCCTCGACTGCGAGAGGCACACGACGCATCGATTGTTTTGCATCTCATGAGGGGCTTTTCCGGGACCTGATTTTATGGCAGATTGGGTCCCATGTCCACTGCGGCACGGTGGACAGCCGTCCCGGCCGCACGACTGAGGGGTGGCGACGTCCCAAGTCTGGATCGTCCCGTGTTGTTTGTGGAGCATGTGTCCCCAGCACTCCTTGTGGAGCATGTGTCCCCAGCACTCCTNGCAGCTGTGTTCCCTGCAGCTGTGTTCCCTGCAGCTGTGTTCCCTACAGCTGTGTTCTTACAGCTGTGTTTCCGGCAGCTTCGTTACCTGCAGCTTCGTTACCTGCAGCTGTGTTACCTAGGTGTAACGATTACATACGCCTGTATTATTTGTACCTTTATCAAATATCTGCTTTAGTGTTAAAGGTACCTGTATTATTAGTAATATTACAAGTGCTAGTATTACTTTTCCAAAACCATGAGTGCCTGTATTGCCTGTACTAGCACCACCAGTATCTATTTTATTGGTAATATTACTACTTCTAGTAATACTGTACCAGTATTATTAGTTCCTGTATTACCTGATCTAGCATCATCAGTACATGTATTATTACAATTATTACTAGTGCTTGTATTATTGTTCCAGTGTCATCAGAGCCTGTAAATCCTGAACTAGCACCACCAGCACCTGCATCACCAGCATTGCCAGCACCCGCATCACCAGCACCTGCATCACCAGCACCTGTACTCAGCACCTGCAACACCAGCACCTGCATCACCAGCACCTGCATCACCAGCACCTGCATCACCAACACCTGCATCACCAACACCTGTACTCAGCCCTGGTTATAATACACCTATGATCACAGGGAAACTGTAACAGCGACGTGACTTTTTTTTCCGTCGTTCCCACCACTGCAGACCCTCGCGTCGTATGAACGTCGGCACTGCGACCAGCGAATGTTGATGGAATAGAAGGGTGACGGCAATGCACGCGCAAGCGAATAAGAGGTGAAGCATAAATGAGGTTAGGTCTAGGTAATGCTGCTGGGGGCGTCCTTGGGTGTGAGATGCAAATGATCAGACAATGGCATTCAAGAAAAATTTTATCTACAGAAAAGCTACGCTTCTGCAGTGCAAATTACTATATGTGATGAGGGTGCTATACGAGTCGGAGACATGTCTGCCGCGTGAGCTGTTGGTTCAATTTACATCAATTATACCTCAGCATCTTTGGACAGGCCCGCACGAGCAGTACTACGACAGACGTTCAGATGCATCTGAAAGGTTCTAGGATGGAGGGGCATCTATTATTCAGTTGCAGTTTAACGGTATTCAGGTAACATGTAAAATGAAGCTAGCAGACTCTCAGATGCAGGTTACAGATATGAAACTTAAGATGGTTGGTTTTAAACGGTAACAGGCATTAAAATTTAGGTTTCTAGTACTATTATTTTACTAGAATTAAGCTGTAAATTACTGGTATGAAAACGAGGAGTACTATGTACTTTCACGTTACCGTCAAGTCATATATATCTTCACTGTCACTTCTGGAGATATTCTCAACCTTCTTCTTACGCGCGGCTGACTCCAGTAATTGCATGTTAGAGTAAATTCTCTAATCCCTACTCTACTTAATTCTCCTTAAACACGATGACAAGATATTTACTGACCAGATCCTGAAGTGGAAACAGAGATACCGAGTTTTAGTTTCCAATAGAGATTCCAGCGACGAAGTTTCATTTTCTAAGAGTCGCTTGAGATGCCAAGCTCTGGCGTTGGCCCCGAAACTCCGACGTTCTGAGAAAAATGGCCTGATTTCTCAGTCTTAAGCAACCTATTAGAGTAGCTCACAGGCGGCAGAAAAGGCAAGAAAAACCAGACTTAGACCGCCGTCTTACGTGAAATCTTTTTTGAGTAAATAAAAATGTTCATTTTAAAGCAAACTTTCCCCACAGAAATTGCTGACACGGAGTTTCTGAATGCAATTGATGGGCACAGCATTCATGACAGTCGCAGATAATACTGCTAAAAACGCCCTCATTGAGCTTGCAAAGTGCTGATGAGGCACAGCAACGCACCAACGGCCTGCATACCTGCGAGTCTGAGTGACACCGAACACATACTCGTACGTGGATGCGTGAGGGGGGAATGGAGGTACCTGAGGAATGAGTGAACGTCTAGTAACCTTTCACTGCCTGTTGGGACTTTCAAGTCGATATGTCATGATAACGTTCGCGTTACTTTAACTGTTCCTTTTACGGGCTTATGTTGATATTGCGTCATCCGGTTACGAATGTGGTGCGTGAGGCAACTGCTACAGTTTACCCAGTCTTTACTCTGTCTTATTTTTCCGTTCGAACGTCGATTCAAACGCGCATGATGCCCACCAGAGCATGAGGTTAGTATAGAGAGGGAAATACAGTTAGGCAGTAAAGCGCTAACCCTTCACTGCACCAATTTTTTTTTGACGTTAGGAACAAATAATTCGTAGGAAATTCTGACTGATGGAATGCATTATTTTAATGAGCTGTGTCGAATTACGAGACAAAGTGCAATTAAGAGTCAGCTATTCGCGCAGTCTGTATGAATTTCAAAATCCACTTTCGTAAGGATGCCGCTGGTGTTCTGAACAAAGCTGAACGCAAAATGCAGTCTCATTGTCAAAATAAGTTAATCGGTTCAGGGCTTATTTCGGGCAGTAAACGAATTTGTTGTTGTTTCGTTTGGCGTCTGTGTATTGGAATGAATGCTTCCATGAGAAAAATACATGAATTGGTCAATTGACATAGGTGCTTCAAGCGTCACGTGTATCACCCGATGTTGAAAGGTAAATTTATGCCCGACGACTTGACCCATTGGTGCCGCATCTGTCCGCAAAATACCGATCAAAAATACAGCATATTCGTCATTAATGGGCTAGGAATTATTTCAATTTTTGTGAACAGTGTTCGTTTATGCTACACTGTGTATCCTAACGCAGAACTAAGAAGTAAACTATTTTTACGTACGCTTTACACATGAACGATCAGTGAATGTACAGTCTCTCTACTAAAAAGTAGCCCTTAATTGTAGCCCTCGTAGATAAGATACTAAATAAGCAATATCTAAGTTAAGTCGTAGACCAGGTGGCTAAGATGACAAATAAGAAGTGTATTACTTTAATCCTAGCCTTGGTAGCTAATATACTCAATGAACTACCAAGCATAATTAGTATTTAGACTAACAGGTTAACGGTTTGATATCTTAGCTACCAGGGCTACACCAGAGGCTACTTCATCAGTGGCTACTTCATCAGTGGCTACTTCATCAGCGAGATACACGGGAGACTTAACCTAGTTTGTAATTATGATAAATGAGGCTTGAATTCGGTGTCACTTTCGTATTTCAAATTGGACACGTTTACACCTTCACGTTTGCTCCCTCCCTTTACTCGCATGGTTGGCTTTAGTCATTACAATCATTTGAATAAGAGAGTTTCCTTTAAATTACACCAAAGTGTGAGCGTTGACACGCGAGCAAACCCTAACCCAACAGGGGATGTAAATGTTGCATTGGGGAAACCTGCAGCCCGCGCGCTGGGGAGGCGTTCGTTGACGTGTAGTGGGTAAAATGACGTCAAAATCCAGCAGCGACAAAATATTCTATCGTTCTAGAAATTTAGCCAGCTTTCTGGTCTGTTATGACCGAAGTGATAAGACTCTCGGACTTTTCTTTATTGGATCAAGCGCTCGAGAATTCAATTCTTGTGAAGCAATTTACTTTTTCTCACAACTTATGTGATTGATGAAATAATTACGCCTCCCAAGTTCTAGCCTTCACTACGGAGAAGTTCTAATCATTTGACACCAGCAACTAGGACGAAGATTTTGGGTTTGTATGCTGCTAAAAACGATCGTAGGGCATCGGTATATTTTGAGAACGACTACGACAAAAATTTGCCATTAAAGTCTAGATTAGCACCGCCAACACAGAAATTCTGGCAACACTTAATATTTTTATAAAAAGCATTTTTTCCATTTTGAAACGGTAACTCGCAAAAGTCAGCTGCGTTGCGTTAGGTGAGGTAAGTTAAGGCTGCTTTAAATATAAGCTAGACAATCAGCAATCCATCGAGTCAGTTTGAAAGTCCCGATCGAGTTTCTAATGATTCTTCTTCTTTATTTCCTAGCAAGCATTCAAATCCATAGAAAATGATCCATTCACTTTAATCTCAATGAATCGTTGCCATGATACGATAGGAAAGCCCGTGCGTATTTAATATTGGTGAGTGTGCACGATACAAACAAGGTGACCAGAGTGTTTGTATCATACTAGACAACCTGTGATCCGTTGGTTCAAATAAAATTTATCAAAATGAAACCGTATCCAGAAATATATCCTATGCAGTTNTATCCAAAAATATATCCTATGCAGTTAAGTCGGTATCCATAATACAGAATTAAATGAAGAGTATAAATTTCGAATTACTCAGAGCCGACAGACAAACGTGTGCACGGTATTATATATAGATAGATAGACTATGCACATTATACGGGTAGAACTTGGCTATACTACAGACATTGCAAATTTATTTAGGTAAATAAATATATTCAACCAAAAATGAATGTATGCCAGTTAATGTCACTTGCCTAGTTTCCGCTTCGGGGAAAATTTGTGAACATTTCGCAATCGGTGAACGCAGGTCGATTAAATGATCACGTACGACATTGAAACAGCAAAATGACGTTAAAACAAGCTCCCTACACTGGTGGTACCCACGTGACCACCTGAATTATTGTAGCTATGCCACCTGCCGGACACTCGACCCTCTGAGCTGGACATAGTCAGAGCTGGTCACACGGTCAGCGCACACCACCTGCCGAGTCGAGACACTTGACCACCTGAGGTCCATGGGAAACGGTCCAGGCAGCAGGGCTGGCTGGCCCAGCATGAAGAGTGCGGGGCAGAACAGCTACTGTGAAGGCGGCTGTAGGCCGCTTTGTCCTATGACCGCATAGAGCGCTTTATGGTTCCAGCAAACAGCCGCTCTAGCTTCTTATTTGTTCCTTATAACACGCTCTATTTGCTTCTTATAATATGAATATTTTTTGTAATAATGGAAGCTGGCTCTAGCTGATATCACTGCATGAGAGGGACGACTCCACTACCAATCTTTAGGGGTATGGAAATAATACAGTTTTAAGCCTTGAATTTTTGCGTTCCGTTCAAAACTGGGGTGAATACGCACACGTGTATATGAAGTATGAATGGCCGACTGCTTACGCGATAATCCGTTCTTTTACAATGAGATTGTTCCTTATAGAGTATTGACGGGGCTAATCAACTAATGCAAAGTGACAAACTTTAGTGCATTGAAGGCGCCAAGAGATCAGATGGAAGAGGAATTGTCTGATCAAAAGAAAAGAGAAATTTAAGGTTTCCCAATGCAAGATGAAAATTCGCTAGTCCTGGAATTCGCTAGTACGTTAAAAACTCTATTCCACTGAGGGAAGGAGTGCATTACGGCGCGCTACAAACCATTCCACTGAGGGAAGTGGAGTGCATTACGGCGCGCTACAAACTATTCCACTGACGGAAGTGGAATATATTTACGTAAAAAAATCGATACGTGAGCTGTTCAACTGACCCAAGTTCTTACGACATCGGCTGCCGCATACAGCTGTACCTAGAACTACTTACGACACGAGCATTACTTGAGGGCTAGAGCACAGAGACTGCGCATGCTGCCGGGCCAAGCCTCGTACAAAGGTTCAATACTAAATTTTGTCGAAGTTTCTTTTTAAACAAAAAATGCTGCTAAAGCAACAGGACGAGAGCATGCCTGATATTTTCGAGTCAGCGAGAGCCAAATCCGAACACCATGGAAACTGGAAAGCCTCCCAGGCAGACGTACTTTACGTCTTCAAGACGTACAGACGTACTTTACGTCTTCAAGACGTACAGACGTACCTAGGTACGAATGAATTTTCTGGTACCAGGGAATGAGATCAGCACCAGGAACGCCATCATAAGTTTGAATTGAAGCCTTTTGTGTCAGTGTAGGAACATCTGTTGGCTCTTCAATTAAATGTTTCGTCTTGAAACATAGAAGGGGTGTTAAGTAAGCGATATTCCTGTATCATTCTTTTAAATTAGTCTTCCTGACGGATAAGTTGTGCAGATGAGTCCTTATTAAAGTTGAAGTGAATTTAGTGTTTTTCAATGTACCTAGAATTTTAATAATGTTCATTGAACTCTAGGCCTAAATTCATTTTCTTGCATGTCATTCAGTTCCTTTTCTTTACCTTACGGATATGAAGCATTTAAATTGATGTGTCAGTGAGAAGCTTTGTCGGAGCTTATAAAGTTTTTAATAATGCATTTCTCATTCAGTTTTTCCGCTTACCAGAAAAATGCCATAAATGAGAAGGAGCAGCAAACGCTATTCGAGGGAGTTAGGATATCATCGACGTTAAGGCATTCGCAACAACTCCCTAAAACGGCTCCCTGTTTCCACGGACTCCAGATGAGATTCCGGCCGGATTCCAAAGAGTACACAAGGACTCCTCCAAAACGGCTCCCTGTTTCCACGGACTCCAGATGAGATTCCGGCCTGACTGCGGGTCGCGAGTCGCCAATCGAGGCTGCTGAGGATGACCAGCTGACCGCAGCGGCGGTGGAGCTGTGATTTGCACCCCAGCTACGTTACTCCTTCTGCTTGTTCTGCGCGATTGCTGGGGAGGAAATAGAGGGAGGGGGAGGAAACAGGGGGAGAAGGAGGGAAGAAAGGGAGGGGAGGAAAGAGAGGGAGGTGGGTGTATGGCCTCTAGCTGGTGTGGACCTATGTAGCTTGGATGTTTGATTGGTAGGAAAAACAGGTAAATCCTTGCTAAAATATAGTTAGGGCAGTGTACTTGGTGTGGTATCCTGGAACATGGAGTTCGAATTCAAGCATGAAAATGCTAAAATGCCTAGTGCAATTTAAGGAAAGGTCATACAAATTCCATAAAAAGAAAAAATCAAGCGAGTTCATTCAGTACACGAGTATGCATCCACGCTTCAGGAGGCACAAAAGATCCTGCAGCTGTACTAAAACTAACACCTCACACAGGGCAGTTTCCGGCCCTCAGCAGCTTTAGTACCCGCACAATATGCAATACGCTATGTGCAATTATATAATATGTAATATGCAATTAACTGCCCACACAATATGCAATATGCTATATGCAATTAGGCAATATGTAATATGCCATTAAGTGCCCGCACAATATGCAATATGCTATACGCAATTATGCAATATGTAACATGCCATTAACTGCCCGCACAATATGCAAGTAAGTCCAATGCGGTGACGGGTGAGCATATTTAACTTTAGGTGCTAAGCTCCAGTCACGCTGAACGATTGCGAATTAAGGATCACAACTAGAACTATCGAATGCAAATTCCACATTTAATCTTAAACCTGCAGTCTGGCCGTTTGAAAACATAATTTGTTGGCCACATACCTAATTGTTGGTATATGGCCGATTTCGGAATGAACGATCTTGTACGAAATGAGAGTTTTGTGTTTGGTTGACGAGTTCTAACACGATAAAATAACGACACCGGGTTATTGAATAAGGAACTCAGGATTTCAAATATGCGTAACTGCCTCTCAGTCAGGTGGCAAACGTGTTTAATGTTGAGTAGCCGACGCACCAGACAATCTAGGTTAGGTTAGGTG
The DNA here is from genome assembly GCA_014899125.1 of Orchestia grillus. NCBI lineage: Eukaryota > Metazoa > Arthropoda > Malacostraca > Amphipoda > Talitridae > Orchestia > Orchestia grillus. Next base: position 582 of record VOMN01114338.1, on the reverse strand, counting down.
GCCGAGGCAGCGACGAAAATGCAATAGACGATTAAGAAGCTATTTTACTGGCCCTTCACACGATCAGACAATGTCAGAAGACAGTGTCGAAGACACCGAACGGAGCTCATATTTGGGTGTCTCCCAACACTGTCTTCTGACATTGACTGATCGGGTGAACGGCCCTTTATTGAAAGAGACGACACTGGCAACACTTTCGTTGATACAGAAACAACATCCATAATTAACACTAGCAGGACGGACGTTCCAAATAACTCATCCATCCAATTGATCAATATGGAATTAAAATATTCTTATATCGTCAGATAAGTGATCCTTTCTGACTGAATAAATTGATTAGAATGGGAGCTGTAGTCTTGGTGATTTGAAATTCTGAAATTTGTCATTTGATCCATCAGTCCACATATGCAGTACTAAGAAGACGAAGGCGGCCCGTCTGGGGGCATACTTCCGTGCCCACAATGGGAAAGACGGCACCGTCTGAGGAGCATGGCTGGGGAGCCAACTCTGCAGCTGGGGAGGAAGACGACACCGCTGTGAGGAGCCAACTCTGCAGCTGGGGAGGAAGACGACACCGCTGTG
>VOMN01114337.1:0-14004 GCA_014899125.1 Orchestia grillus | reverse complement strand
GATGAACGACGCGACGTTGTTCGAAAGCTTGGCAAATTTTAACTAAATATCTCGGAAGAAATTTTGAAATTTAAATTCCCTAAGTGCATTAATATATAGATAATAACGATGCTAATTAAAATAGCGAGGGCACATGTTGCCAAAATTTCACTCCTCAAACAACAAATCCGCACAAATTGCACGACCAACACACCGATGTCGACAGCGGGCACTGCTCAGAGCAGCAGTGCTAGCGTCGAAACCAGAGCTCGGCTATCGCCTCGAGCACTGAGAGTTTTATCTTGAAATCAGCTCTTAACATGCAAAGCTTATCTGCGAGTGTAAGTCAGTATTGACTCAGCGCGCCCACGAAGGAATAACTTGAAGTTTATGCGCACTACGAAGAAAAGAGGTGGGTGTTATTGACAAGCAATGAATCAAAATAAAGTAAACTATGTTCTTGGAACTGGCATTACCCCTTTGAATGTTGTACAGAGGTGGTTCAGTTGATTAATTCATTTCGATTTAATTATCAACGTCTAATCATTCGTTGAAATAATGTTAGTGGGTGGGAAGCTTTAGACAAAATTGTAATCTAATCTAATCTTATCAGTTGAAATACAATCCACTCAATAAAGCTGGTACAAGAACACGTCTGTAAAAACATCTTCGATAAAAATTCATCACAGTTAACATGTTTTTTGCCAGTCAGGCTTGAACTAGGGATAAAAACGAACCGCTTCTCGAAACATATTGCTTTTATACGTGTGTCGATGACACAAACATAGAGCGTGCAAATCGTTCATCTGAAGAACACGCGAGCTTTCGAGAACACGGTAGCCTTCCTTTGCAATGGCTTGTTGGCTGACATTTGAAACGTAATGGGACGGCAAAGGAAGGTGAGAGAAGAATCTGCTGACCCAATGGCATCTCTTTATGTCGTATCGTATGACGTCGTTTAATTAACCTTCAAACGCTCCAAACAAAAACTCTGTGTGCCCGAGGCAAAATTTCCGAAAAGCTTAACATGCTATGAAAGGAAGATCAAATAGGATTTTATTAAACAGGCAACACACCAGTGTAGTCTGAGACAGGATGCCCGAAACACTTTCAATGTATCCATGGCTAACGATGTTACTGAATATGTGCCTTGTGAACGACATACCTTGAGCAACATGCCAGTTTCCACGTACTCTGCCACAATATTTCCAGTTTGCAGAATATTTCCTTCTCCTACTCAACTCCTACCACAGTACAGTTGTCTCTACCTTGACTCCTACCACAGTACAGTTGTCTCTACTGTGACTCCTACCACAGTACAGTTGTCTCTACTGTGACTCCTACCACAGTACAGTTGTCCCTACTGTGACTTCTATCACAGTACAGTTGTCCCTACAGTGACTCCTTCCCGGGTGGATTACCAGAGTTTGACTGCTTGAGACTTAGGTAGTAACTTATGGAGAGACCCTAAGCTCGTATCTGTTGGTGTATTTATTTGAGCAAGAGCACGAGGGTCAAGGACGCATGAACTCGGTGCCCTCATTCGCTCGTTTGATAAAAGGCGTATCGGATCAGACCTCTGAGGGCACGACCGTCTTGATGGTTGGTTGGCTGGGTCAGGGTGCTCAGGTTCTCATTTTTGGCGACAAAACAGACACCCGTATCAATTAGGGTCAGCGTTTCAATTAACTAACCCTCTCGACCCAGCTGGTTCACATGTGCTCCGGTACAAACTTGTCGACACAAACCTCTGGGTTGAAAGGGTAAAGGTTGCGGCTGCGGATTTCATTGACAAGGTTCGAGACCGCGAAGTTCTCGTGGAAGAATAATGAAAATGGCGAGTGGTGAATCATGAAAGGAAAGACAAGGAAGGAAATTTATCCCAACAGAGTTGACGTTCATTACAACGGATTAGTTTTTCAAAGCAGGGAAATTACTAGCAGCACGCGTGAGTGCAGCGGGGAAACTGGGGCAAAGGCATCCCATCCCCAGGGAAGCGCTACGTGACTCTTGAAAATCCCTCAGTAGCGCGCGTGTGTTAATTAGACGTGCTATAATGTCGCGTTGTTTCCATGCACTTTATCAGCGCATCGTTTGCTGAAAAACATAGTATGTCAGTCGGCTCAATAGAAGTTACATCTAATCAACTCTTTGTACAATTAAACGACATTAAGATCATCGCACATTAATAATAAAAATGAGCACTTAATAACTACAAAGTTGAGATACAGGTGTTCTATGCAGGTGAAATACCTTGCTTAAGGGCCCCTCAAATGATCAGTCAGTGTCTTAAGACAGTGTCGGACGACACCCAATTATAAACATCGAAGGCTAACTTTGCTCTCTATTCTAAATTCATTCACGATTAGTCCCTTAAGAGACCGTACAGTGGGACAAACTGACTCCAAACATGCAAGGGACAAACTCCAGAATAGAAAGAAAAGTTAGCATTCGATGTCCATATTTCGGTGCGTGCCGACAGTAGGAGCAAAGTCCGACCAGTGCTCGGAGCAAACACTGACTGATCGTTTTAAGGGCCCTTTACTTTTTTAATAATTTCATTTTTTTCAGTGTTTGGAAAACTAGTTTGCGTATCACTCAACTGAAATGCTGAGTGTCAATGCACAGCAAACGCATGAGTGATGCTTTTGGGAACCTTTTAGTTTGTTGTAAACACAGCGCCAGCACGGTGAATGAGAACCACTTAAGGACAACATAACGCTGCGAGCCACGTTTGAGAACCACCAACACCCTCCAGCCCGGTACATAGTTCGAGAACCACCAACCCGGTACACAGTTTGAGAACCACCAACTCGGTCCTCATTTTGAGAACCATCAGCCCGGTACACAGTTGAGAACCACCAGCCCGGTACACAGTTGAGAACCACCAGCCCGGTACACAGTTTGAGGACCGCCGGAACGCCACAACGCCGCCTGAGGAGCGATGCACACGCGCCACAGCCACCCCAGCCACACGACTGCTGTGCCACCATCACGTTTGTCTCGGCAGGAACGCGTCTTTCACTCTCTCAGAACGTGATTTTCCTGCAGTGCCGACTGCTGACACGCAGCTTCTCGCGTGCGCGACCGCCGCGCCTCCCCCACACCAGGAACAAACCTGGACATCCTCATCGGCTTTTGTTCACCTCCCGGACTGGAAGAACCAACTCAAATAGCTGGGCTTGAACAGTCCCGTTGATGAAAGACATGCAAGGTACACGGGTCTTACATTGTTGATCGTGCATAGCTGTAGCTATGATTGAGATACGTCTGTAGACTGGATAGCTATGTTGAAATTTGATGCCGTTCACTTCGAAGAATTTTGGATAGTATAGCGAAATTAGTTATTCAAGCAAATACGTATATTAACACAATAAATTGTACACGCGAGTTTAACACGGCAAAAAATATACAATTTGACCTTAACAGCGCCGGCAGAAAGGCTTACTTCCAAGACTTGTGAGAATAAAAGGGCCTTCACACGATCAGTCAAAGTTTGAAGACAGTGTCGGCAAACACCTAAATATGGGCATCAAATGCTAACTTTGTTCTCAATTCTGGAGTTAAATCGGAAGTCAAGGGACTGCTCAGTCACTTGACATCTGACCTGACTTAACTTGAGCCTATTCTGTTCAACTAGATTAGATAGAAATATGAAACCAGCCTCCCAACACCGTACTGACTGTGACGCATAAAACACCCGTTCCAGTTAACACATTTACAACTTTTCATTAAAGTCGCAAACACCAAAAAAACAGAGTAATTTACAGCGGGAAATTGGTTCTGCACGTGAGGAGATTTATTGTACTTGCCCCAACAACAGCGCTTGCGTGCGATAAAATGTTGCGCACGATTCTTACACAAATGTTCGAACGCGAACTTTCGTACCCGAGTCACATGGTGTCGCGGTGCTGGAGCTGAGCAGCATCTGATAGCAAGGAACTGTACCCACAAGTTCCCAGGTCAGGCGGTTCAACAAAGAACGACAGATATTTAGGTGCTCTGGATTGTCGCAGAAGAAGAAGAAGGAGGCACTGCGGCTCACGACCAGGCGCGCCACGAGGCTGGGCGGCGCTCCAGCTGAGGGGGCTCTGCTGCACGTGTGGACTGGATTTGATTTGGTTAACAGAGATGTATTTCGGCCGAAGGGCCCATTAATCTCGCGAAAGTGGAGGTTCAGTAGACCGCGTTGAACGCATTCCGACAAGGGTCATTTACTTGGAGATTGCCTCTCCAATGTGCCAGAAGTAAATGGTTTGAGGCATGTCCACCTCGCGTGGAAATGAGGTCTGTTGAGCATTCAAATGTTCTCCAGACAGAGGCTCTCCTCAACTCCTCTTTACCGTGCGAACACTTTGCTAATTAGTGTCGGTCACGACTGTAATTCTCACGTCGTAAAGCGCACGCTAAAACACCGGGTCACAACGCTGCCGTCTGTAGCGCTACTGCTTGACCTCCTTTTGGACCGGACGTAATTTGAAACCCTTTATTGCCCGAATTATTTGTCAGTTGTCTAGTTTTTTATTACATGACGCACATTTTCTCTTGAAAGCCCATTAATGTAATATTGAGTGTTAAATAAACGAAAAAAGCAAACCAACAGTTGGTATGCTGCAAGTTTGTTCAACGTTTCAAGTCTTAGTCCAATAAATAGCTTTCCAAATTTGCTCAAAATTTGGTAAGTTTACCCTACCAAGTAAACCTGAACTGAGGCTGAGGTGTCCTGTAAACATTTGTAAACATTTGTAAACATTTATTTACCACAAGTAATTTACATCAGATACAGGTTTACAATCAAATGAGGAATGACGAAGAACCGGAATCAGGATATATACCACATGTGGGCCCGAATAAGCTACAAGGCTTCTAGGGCAATATTGAGGACTGCAAGCGTAGAACAGGCACGTATCGTTCGTATAAGAAATCTCGTTGAGTGTACCGAATTTAATACGTGGAGCAGGAAAAGGCAGGTAAAATTATTTTGGCAATAAGAGTGATTTTAGCTTTGTACAAAAACTAGCTGCAGTCTTATGTGCACATACAATCAGGCTGCATTTAGCTTTTTATAAAGAACTAGCAGTATTACGCAAGTGGTTCTTAAGGTCCATACGCACAGTAAAGGGTCAGCCCGTTTCCTGAAACATGCTATTTTCCTACAGGACAGTGGGTCACGTGGCAAGAATGTATTAATGTATTAAGCGTGTGGCTTAGGAAGCCGCAATTTCTACGATTACTTTTGCATCTGCAGTAGTTACTTCTGCAAGCCCTGGGGTCGCATCTGCTAAAAAGTAGCTGTGGAGACTTGATACGTGTCTCCAAAAGTTCGTGTAAAAATAAACGTCGTAGTATGATAGAGAAATGATCAGACGCGTGGTATCCTTTTAAAAATGAAGAAGAATACAATTACGATGTCTCAACGTGTTTTACCAAACTCATCTTACTGGTTTAGCTACTTCTTCTGGAAATAGATTTACCGAAAGCTTTTACATCGAATATTTTTCTTCATACCGAAAGATAAACAACTTACTTTTTCTTAAGAAATTCACTCTTGCACTTTTCTCAACCCATTTCCAGCGGTGAAGTACCTAACTAGCTCTGAAATTTTTGAAATCGTCTTAGTCTCCACCGCGGTTGGCGAATTACACGGAATTAATGCGTACATCGTAGGTGCCGCTTAAACGTAGCAGAAGAAAACAACACAGCGACTCAATATGGACGTGCAACAAAATCGACCGAGTTTTTGAAAGATCTGCACATCGTCTTGCCGCTTGGAATGGGTTAACAGAGCAAAATGTAACCCATTGCTGAGTGCTTCTCCCCATACTTTCCCCAAGTCATTTTTGGCTCGTTCTGGCGAGGGAGGCTACAAGCTTACCTGACACCTCTCTCGTTCACGGCGCTGAGCTGGAGAGGTTTATCGGGTCCACCGCGCACGATCAGAACGCCAAAAAATTTTTTTATCTGGCGTTCGGATGGGAAGAACGCCAGAAGAACGTCTCGTGCAAGGGAAAATGACATTGCTGCTTAACACGCATGCCGCGTACGTAATACGTACATAATGCACGAAATATGTGCACTGAATATCCATATATAATGTGCGCAATACGTTAACGTAATGTTTATATTTAACTCACGTAATAAACACCCGTAATGTTTATACTCGAATGTAATGCACGTAATACGTACCTGTAATTTTTATATGCAATGCACGTAGTACGTACTCTATTGTTTATATGTAATGCACGTAGTACGTACTCGTATTATTTATATGTAATGCATGTAGTACGTACCCGTAATGTTTATATGTAATGCACGTAATAATCACCCGTAATGCTCACAAGTTGTGCGGACATGAAATATCCTAAATTAACTCGCAGCAAAATTTCTGCGGAAGATTTACGGAACGTAGAAACGTTTAAGCCTTTTTGATGCAAGTATCGCGAACTTTTCTTCGCAATCTACTCTCAGAAACACAACAAAATCCCACTACGCAATCTACTCTCAGTACCGTAAGACAGAACAAAATTCTTCAACGCAATCTTCTCTCAGTTATGTAAAACGCATCAAAATTCTTCATCGCAATCAACTCAAGTAATCTACGGCAAAACAGAATTCTTCACATTAATCAACTCTAAGTAATCTAAGACACAACAAAATTCCATACCGACAGCTGTTTATTTCGACTATCCAGAGGTGAGTGGGAGGCTGACCAAGAATGGGGCGATTCTAGACATACGACGCACTTATTTCAAGTGTCATTTGATTGGTGTACAAAATTTTTCGTGTCAGGTATCCGAAATATGAGCTCATGACGCAGAAGCACCCGACACTAAAATTTTTGATCGCAAACCAACAGGTGCTTCAAATATGGACGTCAGTTGTCGAGGATCGCCTGTACAAGCCTTGATTTACGACATGAAGTGCAGTTGAACCTCTCATTGACGGACTAATCGGTGGAATAGATCATCTGTTAATGTGAATGTTCTGTATGTGACTATTCGACTCTTCTATATGGGGCATTCTGGTGAGTGGAAAATGCATGCAGGCCATAATTTAGCCCGTTGCGTCTGACATCCGTCAGTCTGCTGCTGCCGTAACTGAGAGATTCAGCTCGCGTTACCTGATTATTTTGTTACGTCATGCTATGCTTTTAATTTCGAGAAGAGCTTTTTAAGGTACGTTACTACGCGCGCATTGCACGTGTCTGGAGCACGTGACGGAGAGGCACTGAGTTTCTGCACGGCTGCGGTGCACGAGTTTCTCCGCACTCGTGCACTGCACGTGTCTCTCCTCCGTCTCGTGCAGAGCAGACCACGTCGAGAGCTAGACTCAGACTCCAGAGAGGCTTCTGAGCAGCGACCCCCTACTGGTACGCAAGTACAGGGTGTCGTCATAAGCTGTTACTACTCTATGATTGATCATGAAATGTTTCCTAAATATCTCATGATTTGATAATGTAAAACTATCAAGTAAGTCCGTTGATCAATGTTGTTAGTCGTGAACACTGATCAACGATATTTAAATAAGTGTTTCGCGAACGAGTAAACTGCAGTTACACTTTCTTGTGACACCCATTATATGGTCACTGCATCGTGTGACGGACGAGAGACTTCTCAGAGAGGAACTCAAAATGACCTGCAAATACGATAATGATCTTCAAACCTGATGACAAACTGGAAAATCGTCTTCTCAGAAGTGCTCACCGAGGAAACCGCGAAAATAACAATGGTTTCAAAGGTCCTCACGTAAGTTCAAGTGCTGCAGCAAATCGCCCGGCTTCATTCTTTTTTTGCGACTACCACGCAGCAAGCTTCTCAGCTACTTCTGAAATCAGCCTCAACTTGTGAAGAAAAATTTACATTCCAGTCAAACCTTGAATTCTTTTTCCCTCAGTGAAGCTTACTGAGTGCAGCTTCTCGAGTACGGCTTACACTTCAAACATGAACACACGTTTTCAATGTCACAATCCACGAGAGAAACGAGAAAAATAACTAATAAAGAAAAATTCTTTCAATGACGTTTTTTGTCTTTTTGAACAGCGCTGCATTATCATTATTAACATCACTTGTTACTCAGAAGTACACGTACTAATAATATTAGTATTAGTAGTAGTAAATACGAATAATACAAGAGCTATAACTACACAAGAGCACAATTAGCGGCGTTTGTGCCTTGTAAACGAGCTCGTGTCTTGACCTGAGACTTACTTACCTGCCCATTGACTTCGGAGAGAGAGAGAGAGAATGTCTCACCAAGCTCTTTGTGGCATGTGTCGCTGAATACAGGCATTTCGCTGGAGTAAAAAGAATTCTTTGGAATCACCAAGAAAAATAGCATGTGCACACATTATTATTTCCATATTGGAACGAATAAGAATAACCTGTCGTTGTCACTTTTTGTATTGTGATTTTTTTCAATGGAATCTCACCATGACGTCCGCTGACCAACCATGATGGGAAACGTCTGTTAGAAATACTTTAGTAGCAAACTCTCAGATTAAATAGAATTTCTTCAAAAACAGGTTAATCTCCATTTTACCGATTAGATTTTTACATGCTCATACCAATATGAAGGAAACAAGTGCAAAGCGTAAAAGCTAAGAGAAAGCACCGTTCCCGTAGCCTCCGAGCAATTCTACGAAATTCAAAATTTCAGCCGTAACTTTCATCGTCAAACTGGCACAAAAATAGAAAACTAACTTATTTGGACCCACGTGATTGAATATTAACCCATTATTACATACACGAATTAGAAGTTAATTCATATGTACGCATCTTTTGACGCAAACTCGCTCTCGTAGGGAACCTTAGAAGTCACTTGTTACCGTGCGCACACAAGAAACTAAAGAACATTACTCAACACTGGTCGAATGTCATGCTTCGAGCCGCAATCACACGTGTTGCACAGACATACGTGAACGGAATAAACCCACATGACAGTACTCACAAGTTTGCCGGGAGTGCCAGGTCTGAGCAGGATGGAGCAGGATCTCAACAAATCATGGCATTTCCACACGCTATAGCCTCAGCCGCAGGTGAGGGTCTCACTCAAGTCGACGGGGTCGCACGTGCACAACGGTAGGTGATTTGAGCTTTTTCAGCTGCACTGCATCGGTGCATAGGGTGTTCAAGATACGAGGCTAAACGTCGAATTAAATTACATAAGAGGCTAAACTTGAGGTTAACAACTAATTCTGCAAAATGGATAAAGATTCGTCACTGATAAGATTTATTCCCAAATATAATAAACTCGGACCGCTCTTCATAGAACGATGACAAAATATATACATAAATGCATTATTATTAAGTTAATATTAGATAAAACCTGTCAGGTCTTTATCAGTTTCCATAAGACCATGATGTAAACGCTACACACGAGTATTAATTAAGTCTCTCTACGTAGACTAGATGCACTCGTATTCTGTGTTCCAGACGCTGCAGCGTTGCAGAGCACGAGCCGCACATCACTCAACGTGTCTCGCATGAGCGAATGAGTCAGAGAGTTGTGAGTATAAGACGCAAAATAACATGCAAGGCACTTCACATCAGTTGGTCCCATCACCAAGCGAATGCACTCCACAAAACGGCTCGAGTGAAGGCTCGAGTTGTATATTTAGTCATTGCGTCATCCCTGTGATGACTCGAATAGGTGAAGCTTGAATTATCAACGACTCGAATAGGTAACGGCTTGAGCCATTGATAACTTACGGCTTTTTACGTTGCTAGAATAGAGAATTAGAATTATCAGCAAAAAATAGGCTGAACAAAGTTACGAGCATGGAAGGACGCTGCAGTCGAGATGAAATATGATATGACCCAGTGGTTAACGATGCATGTGTGAATGCCGGTTGAAATATCAGTCGGCGTGAGTTTGTTCTGTTGCAGCGGGAGAACTGAGTAGTATCTTCTTCTTAATACTTCACAGTGCACGAGAACCTCTCAAACATAGCTTGAAATGTCAGGGACAGCTGGATCAAAATTACATCAACGTGCCAGAAATAGAAAGTTTCAAGTCACAGTCTATGAACGTATCAAGTTTGAATAGGATGCCTTAAGAGAGTCAAACATTCAGCTGTGCTGTCATATTCCGACTTTTCCGAGGTTGTATAGAGATAAAAAACCTTCTGTTTCATAACAGAAAATTACAAAAATATCACTGAAGTAGACACACTAACTGATTCCTTTCCCCAATCCTGTATGTAAATAAGTTGAACAAAGTTGTACTTGAGAAAAACACAATACGATGCACTCTTGGTTGCGGACGTAACGCTTGATTCACATGTACTATAACTCAGGAACCATGAATGTACTTTTGTACAGAATAAAGAGTAGCATATCTCGAGTAAAAATAGCTTTTCATATTTCAATCGGAGCCTGAGCTGATGAAACAATGACCTCGCACACTGCAACCAAGTTTGTAAAAGCGACACATTTCGCTGCTCGAATATTCCCTCCCGCACGAAGCTGTCCATTACGCCACTCGCCTTTTTAGCACTTCTCACCCAGCCAGAAATTTTGCTCTGGCATATTTTCTGTCCGGAATTGATCTTAGAATTTCAGAAGGAGCGCCAGGCGCCGGCGGAGCGGAGTGACGTGTGCGACTAGCGAGCGTTTAGCAAGAAGGCCTCCGCCGGAAGGCGGGGGTCGGATGTACCTGCGGGGGGAGGGGGAAGTGGAACGCAAAAGGGGGGCAGGCTGGTCGTTGATGATCACCTTGTGCACTCGCCGGACGACTACCGAAAAGAAAGAAATTTCATTCCAGCAGAGTTGGCACAACGGATTGGTTTGTTATTCGCAGGGCCCGTTACAGGGGCAACGTGAGTAGGTGGACGCAGTCATAAAGGATATTAATTCCATCTCAACAGAGTTGACATCCGGCACAATGAATTTAAACGCGTTTTTATTACTGACAGGACAGGTGAGAGCAGTGATAAATGCGGGCTTAAGCTTCCTTTCGTAAAGGAAACACCCTGTGACTTCTTGAAAATCCAGTCGTATCCTGCCGGGAATAGAGCCTGGGCCTCACTGATTGGAAGCGTTACCTGCCCTGTCATGGGGCTCCCAATTAATAGAATGGAAAGAAAGGAAATTTTATGATAGAGAAACTTGAGAGTAAGCACAAAGAGTGTCAGTAGTCCGAGACGATTACGGTTCTGGGCAGCAGTGTTGAGATGAAAATCACCAAAAAAGCAGATATGGAAATAATGAAACAATCTTTATTAATTCCAACACGTTTTACCGTTGGGTTTTCAATGCCTTACAACTACTGGCGTGGTGAGGGATGTAACGAATGTGTGGTTTAAACTTCCTTTTCCAAAAAAAAGGCAACAGGAAGTGAAAACGATGCGGGATGTTGATTGAGGATGCCGACGAAATTTTAACGGATGTGCTTTCTATTTTTGTCAGAAGCATGGGAGCTATATAGCTCATTTAAGATTTGAAAAGTTAATAATTAGCTGAAAGAATAAACGGAAGCATCGACAAAGCAAAGAAAATAGGGCTGACTGATGTTCCTTCTAGTCTTAAAATAACTGAGAACTTAATCCTTTAAACCCGATATTATTTTTGCAGTATGACTGCAGCTATTTCTTTAGAAGAGCCGAGCGGCAGCCTCGAGAAACGTCCTTATAAGCTTTGAAGCTCTGTGGGACGTGAACGTACCACCGAGTAAAGCTGCTCTACAACCTTTATTATACAAAACGCATGACTATACAAACTTGAAAAACAACATCAAAGCACTCAGTTCTGAAAAAATACCCTTTCCATTTTTTAACATTTTGCTGTGCGAGCCAGACCACACCGACGCTCAGCAACAAACCGGGCCCGCCGTCCGGGCTGACGGGAGCTGAAAGGTTCTCATCGCAGGAAGAACGAGCTCATTTAAGAGCGGCTGTTGTCACTTTGTGAGCAACCGAAGAAGTGGCCTCAAACTCGGGGAACGTAACTGTCTTCCTGTTTACTTGGTTTTATCTTCTTGTTTTCGAATTGGTATTGAACAAGGAAAGCATCTTATTTACTTCGTCCTAACCAACCTCGCCTGCTAGGGGTTGTTATGAGGTGAGTTTTTACCCTTTTGAAGTATTTGAGGTCCAGCGTTGAGCGTATAATCAAGAAAAAAGAGCGTATCACTTTTACGAGCAAACATAGGGATGTAGTGATCTGAAAATTATGGGAATCAGTTCCCCATTTTGGAAATTACCCCAAATTATTGTTTCTTTAATAGGTGGGATAGACTTTGCCAGTTTCTCAGCACAACCAAAACAACATTGCATGAGCCTGAGAGGGTTAAGGAAACTCGGTGGCAGGAGGCTAAGGAGAGAGCAGCGGCCGGCATGAGAGGAGCTGCAAGTGACGGGGCGTCATTTCTGTGATGGCAAAGGCGACGAGAAATCATGTGTCGACATGAAACTTTGCGCCGCCTAACTCCAAGCTTTGTGACCCCCAACTTGGCCACAGCATAGCATCAAAACTGCCGCCTAGCTGGTCTTATTTCGGTGCCCCCAATGTTATTATTTTCCCATTGGCTGTGTGTCGAAAGCAAAAATGGAGTCTGCCTGCAGGAAATATTGCTCAACTGTTTTTGTCTTTTTTACACCCAATGTTGCCCTAATATACCTTCAAGAGAAAATCTGTATAATATGGAAAAATGTGGATCAAAAATAAAATAATTTGGGCAGTAAGAGGTCAACATGTCACCAGTCAATGTCCACATATGTGGACGCCTTGGTTGTTGCATCCTCACGGTAACTGTCGATTACCCAGACCTCGTGATTGCGCCGCCGGCTACCAGGGCAGTAACCGTTCACAGAGTGATGAACTATCCCGAGATATCTCGGGGCCGCGGTTTTTGAATTCACACGATCACCGTCGGTTACACAGACCGTGTGAATGCACCGCCGGCCTTCTCGGGGTAATTCGTTGAAGGGTTAATTCGAACTACTACTATTCCCCACTGCAACTAAAGTCACAAAAATGAACTGAATTTCATGATGTAAACAGTATGGAAGGGCAGTTGAAAAAATCTTAAAAGGTTCATTGCAGTGGCTTGACTGACAGGGGGGTGAACAGAATAGAAATGCAAAGCGCTTCAGTTATGTTTCACAACAAATTTTCCCGATGTGCGTTTAGTGAATCTGTTGCTGAGTTTATACTTCAGTAAGCATATCCTGGCACACAGTGTGTTGAAACAAAGGAAATGTCATCAGATAATTACCCTCTCAAATCGTAGTAGACTTACATTGATATAAAATAACAACAATTACGATAAAAATATATCTTGTTCAAATAAAACGTATTTTCAGGGCTTTCGTTCACTGGAAATAGAATGCACGTGTAAATTTATTTCCTTGACACTCAGCGGTTACGTGACCATTGTAACTCGACCCGGAGTTAGAATGTTCTAATCTACAAGAAAGACCGGCCCCAGTTTTTTCTTTGCCGAGTCACAGCACAGCGAGATAATTGGATAAAAAGTTTCACCGTTCGAAGCGCTCAAGAAGAGGTCACGTAAAACTGCAAGAAAACCATTACCGGGAATGAATTTTCGCACATCATTCAATTAAATCCACCGCTAGCGTAGAGTGAGAGCATTTATATAATTGAGGTATTCCATTTTTCACAAAAAATTGTACCAAACTTCTCCGAATGAGGAAAGTTGGTCAACACATCTTAGCTCCTATTGTAATGGGTATATTTTTCAATAATGATAACTGACATTATATTAATACTCAGACGATTTTTCAGGTCAGAATCTTCTTGAAATATATTTCAGAATTCTTTTTTAAAAACATAGCCGAGGTAAATTTTAAATAAGTAGATCCTAAAGGTAGCAAAGAAAGAAAAACCTTGTCCGATTAATATGAACATTTTACGTGAATATTTAATTAACCATTAGAACGCATTTCTCTTTGACCCCATGAACAGAAGACAATAACAGCGTAATCAATACTACAGTATCATATACAACAAACTACTAAACGTCGAGCGTGCGAGACCCAAAAATATCGTTAAAGTTGAGCCTACGTCA
>VOMN01114334.1:0-24388 GCA_014899125.1 Orchestia grillus | reverse complement strand
GGAAATTAAATTCATTGTGTAGTATTGCATAGGATGAGCAAATGCTATATGCACGAAATAGAAGCGTTTTAATACTGTTAATTTTGAATTGGTCAAGATTTTTGTATAGTATGATTTAGAGACATTGAATAATTCTACCGTTGTTATACTCGATCATAAAATAAATTCAAAAATAATTGGTACTTATTATTTATTTCATAGGTTTTCATAATCATGTGTACTTTCATTATGTTGACCATATTTACTGAAATCTTGCAAATTATTTATCATTTGTGTGTTTCATGATATGAATCCATGCTAGGCTCAAATACATTTGAGACGCAATTAGATTCCATTCTTCAAATACCTCACTAAAACTGAATATATCTTTCCAGGACTCCTCGCTAGGGCACTTCTTTCATCCTTCCAAAGCAAAGACTTGAACAAAATTGTGCAAAAACCCACAGCGCGCTTGTCCGTTGTACAATATAAGAAAGACTTTCCATCTATGAGAGCCCAGCAATCAATGATTCTTCTGTGTATTTTACACCAATGAAATAAAATTATCAACTAAGCGAGTATTTCAATAGATGATCGCGTGGAGGTGGAGTTTTGGGGCCCATCAACTATAATGCAGTGTAAATTGTAAGGCTTCATTGCCTTACATGGCAAGAAATGAGGTGCTCGCGCCATGGCCGCGGTGCGCATGAGTTCGTGAAGGTGTAATCAGACGTCACCGCCCTGGGTTCACACTTCCCTCGCATTTATTGTAATAATCCAAGGCATTGATTAAGCTCGAAATTGTGAAGCTTACGACTGAGGGTTCAAGAGTAGATCGTGTGAGGTACTACGAGTTTGNCCTCCCCACCCCCCTCAAAGGAGGGTTCGTTTTCTGCCCAGCGACAGCACCTGTTGCTGTCGTTGTTCTCGCTGCTCACCTTGGCAAGAGCGAAACTCAAGCAGAAACGAGTTTTTGTGTGCAGGTAAAGGGCGAGTATAAATACCGGGCCCGTGGCCTACGAACCTTTCTGTGCCTCTTCGCCTGCGATCGGTCACACACGGAGCAGCTCTCGAACTCAAAGAACAATCATTAGTTCCTGACATTCATTTGTCTTTATTTTTCGAATTCAGTTTTTGATCAGTTTTATGATCGTGCAAATTTGCGAGTTGGGAGGTGGTAGCTGCAAAGAGGATTGTCCTCTACCCTCAGCGCATGAAAACTTTGGAACAGGTGAGTCTCACAGGTAAATTTCTACTATATTTTCTTTTATCTTATCGATATACTATTACTTAATAATACTCAGAAGACACGAAAGTTTTACAAGGAATTGAAGAAGTACATAAGCACCGCATTGAGGTAAAAATTTATCTTACAGTCATCTATCCCTTGAATGTTAAACCCACCATCCGCTCTAAACTTCACGAGAAGATTCTGAGCTTCACAAACTTGACCGTTCATTGAAAACTGTAGCTGAGCTCAGCAGAAGTACCAGGCATGATGTAGATGAAAACATGCAGGACCAGCGAAATAAAATCAATGAGGTAACTGAGGTAACAATGAGGGAACAATGTGTAACTGGATGTGGCTGTGCGAGCAGCACTGTTGCGAGCGGCGCAGGCAAGACTCGTACCTACCGTGAGGCCGTCGCGTCTACGTGCGTCAGCAGAGCGCGACTCGTGTAACCTGTTTGACAACGCGCCTCAGGCAACGTGCCTTCCCAAGCACGGCACAAGCGGACAAAAAACGTGCGAGGCTTTAAATCGGAGATAATTAAAATTACACATAAAGAAGTAAAATTGGTCAAGCCTTTAATGGAAAAACGCGAGTCGAGAATTAGTCCTGCCAGGATGTACGAACGATATAGGATGTACAAGACCTGTCTGAGTTAGGAGGGCAGAAAACAATATCGTAAAAACCGATGGTACTTAGATTCAGCGGAAAACGGTAAAAATTCATGATCAGCGAGGTGGAAACTTTTCCTGAAACTACGAAAAAGCTTAAAAGCTTCAAAGGGAAATGAACGCGAATTAAAAGAGCATCTGCACGGAGTTTCTCCAATGGAACTGAAGTTATGTATCCAACCTCCATTCGGAGCGGGTGTGCGATGTTGTTCAATACAACACATACAGTCGATACTTGCATGACAGCTTAATCTTTGAATTATTATTTGATTACATGGAATTTCATTCCTTAGATTGGAACACAATGAAAGTAAAAAAGTAAATTTTAATTAGTTAAAATCCCTCGTTAGAATTATCAAGGATTTTTATAGTGTGCTTGAGAAGTTTTTGGTTTGTAATTCAACCGATTGTACTGGTGTACAGTTATTGAATTGTATATCACGAGAAAAGCTCGTCTAAACTGCAAGATATGATAATTTCTGGTTGTGCACATGCACTGTTCACCTTAAAAAATGATTAAGGCCCTTACAAGTATGAACAATGGAGCAAATTTTGATAGTAATCTCACATATACAAGCACTGTGACGAGAATATAAAAATAAGATGTGAAGAAGAATGCGTAGAATGGGGGAGAGTCGAATTAGCTCAGCTGGTAGATAGTTAGCTGCTAGAATGCAAACAATTTGGAACCAACGTGAAAGTTCAATGAATTCAAGCCTCTCGTCTGCGGCCGCTCCCAGGGCAACTCCATCTATATTTTATAGGAAGTCGACGTCATCCGGCCACTGTTCGCTTCGAGAGAGAACATCCAGACGTGTTGTTCGAGATGCATCTTATTATTTCATGCTATGAAAGAAATTCAGGTTAGGCTTCAGTTATTAACTTGACAAGTACCTACGTACTTTGTTCAATGAATTTGGACTTCATTTTTTCAACGAGTGCTGGCTAATCCCCAGGTTTTCTATTTGTTCTCACCTCACTGGAATTAATAGCCGTGAAATGGAATGTATTCTCGTTGCAAGTTTGTCTATAGCCGTTATTTTGATGCACTTTACTTAGGGCGTCTATATTTTTTATGAAGAAATGTCCCCAGACATTGCCCGAAATTTCCTTGTTCGAAACAGAGGAGTTTTTTGGGTCATTTTCCCCTCTATGCCGCTAGAATAGTTCCTTAAAGATGCAAGCTTTGAATAATTAAAAAAAGTCTGCATTCAAAAAGTCGCCCCTATTCAAACATGCGTTTGATGAACAAATTTCAAACTTCAAGCCCTCATCCTCATAGTTCGACACTGATGAAATTGTGTCATTATTATTTTTTAATTGATAGAGATATCTGAAGAAAAATAAGCACGGAAATAAATTATGCGTTGAACAAAGAATGGTGAGAAATGTAAGATCTTAATCGTATAGCGATTAAGTTGTGTTGCACAAACAACTTGAAAATAGGGCCTATAAATTGTGGCAACGATCAAAGTTCTGTAATATAGAAATTGAATTTTCCAAATTGGCAACTACGGTGCAACGTCTTTTCGGAAGAGATATTGAATTTCCTCAGAGAGAGCTACAGAGATTAATTTACTTCTTGTGAAAATGTATCAGTTGAATTTTAATGTACGTGTTTATGTTCATGAGCTCTGAACACGGAATATCTAGTCACCAATGACAATCAAGTCATAACATTATTTTCTGGGTAAATACACTCGAATTTATGTGATAAGTTTGGTACTTCGGTTAAGGTGAAGAGGGTTTTTTATGAAGGAGAAACTATTTATTTCATCCTGAATGAAATCCATATTAAGTAAGTAAAGGTGTAGTACGAATGAAAGAGTTTTTCTTGGTATATAAGTCGTTGTTTCTTAAGTCATCTAGGTGGGATCCTTTATTTTTTGAAGCTTAAATTCTTATGCTTCACACGAATGTCTCCAAGTATCGTAAAATAATGACTGAAAGCTAGAAAGTTCAACGTGCATTCGTAAATGACTTTTTATAGAATAAAAAAATAGGTGTCTGTGAGGGACGGTTATCTTGTTACTTTACACGGCCACCTCAAAACTGTGTCTACAGCAAAATTCTAGAAACTCCCAACAACCATCTAAGAGCTTTGTCTACAACACAAATCACTATTTTCAAATGCAAGAGTTTTACCTAAGCCTTGCGCACAAAATTTCATGTCCCATTTTCTTCTACAACACAAATCAGCATTTTCAAATGCAAGAGTTTCACCTTAACCTTGTGCACAAAAATTCACGCCCCATTTTCCTCGTGTTCTATCGACAGAGCCAGAAAAACACACCGCCTCTAGAATGTCGATGCCGTACGCCATGCAGATGGTGAAGGCCGAGAAGAAGAGGCGCTCTCAAGGAGGCCCGCCTCCGACCTCACCGTCAGACGAGCCCTCAGCCAGCGCTACGTTCGCGTCAGGTAGTCAGCACTGTAATGCCTCAAGTAATTTTGTTGCAGGACTGCAGCTGGTTGTGCACGAAAAACTAGCTGCCGTGTTAAGTGCATTTGAAATTTGACTGCAGCTAGTTTTGTATGAACGGCCAGCTGCAGCCTTTTCAGACGGTCTGATATGTTGGGCCTTTTATGGTTACTTCATTCGTTAGTGTTCATTTGTTCGTAACGACTGAATGTATCAGAATTTCAAGTTAACGGTATACTTTTGATTATGTATCATAAATTTCGGTATATTTTTGATTATGTATCATAAATTCCAAAGAAGCAAATGGGCTTGATAAAAATTCTACGAGTATTTATTTAAACTTCGTTGTTTGTACATGAGTGCTCTTCTGAGTAGATGATCGTAAAGTTCTGCCGAGTATGTGCTCTATGAGTAATGAAGGTCACTGAACTACCTCATATTTATTGATACATTAAAACACAAGATAAATACTTATTAATAAATAATTCAGTCCTAACGTTGTATTTCAGTATTTCTATTTATTGAACACAGGCTACAAGAAATCAATCTACATGTAGTAGCGTCAGTTGAGGGTTTGCACTATTAAATGGCGGGCAATCTTTCAAGACATCTGATTTTTAAAATAAATCATCATCATTTCTCTCAGGTGCACACAAACTCAGAAATTTCCTGACCTATGTGTAAACCCCTAATGCAATGCAATTTTGTGTTCAGGTCAAAGTCCGATGGTATACAGCAGCAAGATGATGAACAGCATCTGGGGGATGTACAACAAATACTCGGTGCACAACTTCAAGTCCAAGTTGTGCGCAGGCGAAGAGGCTCCAGTGGGCAGCGAGTGAGTATTGGTCTCATCAGGGTAGAGCATACCGTGCAATTTGCACAAATTAAATAAGTAAGAAATCAAGGTCTTCTCCTAAATTTATTAATGCAATGAGGGTATTAAATAAAAAATAAATGAAGGGTCTTACAACACTTAGTTCTGCAATTATTTTATGATCGCTTTTTACTATGCATGAAATCGTAATAGGATGGAACACTGTTTAAAAAAATGTAAAGTAGAGTAATATCCAAAACACAACGTGGATCAATCCCTCTATACGTTTAACACCTGAAGTTTTGGACAGAGAAAGCATGAGAGCTGTAACATACGCGTTAGGGCCGACCAAATTGCGACTCGACTTCCCATTATCACTGCTTACATTTCTTCCTACTATGTTTCCTTTGTCTTCAAGATTTTATCTTGTCAGAAGAGACTAACGTGAAAGTAACATTTGAATGTGACTGCTTTTTAAATGTGTGACTGCTTTTTAGTTATCTTCTGAATTATGCATGGCGTGGAATAGAATTAACAATTAAAAAATGAGCCCTGTTGAAGAAGAGAAGTTCTATTAAATATGCATATATTCTCAGCTCAATCGTTTCTATTGTTTTTTATAATTACAGTGAAAGTACTAGGTCTTTGAGCAAGGGTGACAAGTGCTAACAGACATCGATGGGATTCCTTTCACCAATATCATCGATTTCATTCATGTAATACTCTTCATTAGTCAAATGCAGCAGTAGTTCCACGCAGAACTCGCGTTAAGTTTACCAGAGACAAATTCGTATCCCGTTATATGCACCGTTCATGGAGTGCCTAAAAAATGGGCTAGAGTCGCGGATTTAATTAAAGCTCCGAAGTTCGACAAAAGAAGAACAGTTTGTTTTCATCAATATTTTCAGGACGCATCAAGATAACAAATAAAATAATCTGAAATGGCTCTCAGTGCGTCTCATTTTTCACAGCAAAGATTACAATTAATGGGATGCCATATTTTCATGATATATGTATATATACGGCATATTGTGTAGAAATGGTAGCTTGACTCCTTCCAATAAGTTTGAGAAAGTTATCAGGGAAAATTTGAAAACTCTTTTTAATTCTATTAAGCATGGAAAATGGTGCACTTCTTCGCTAAATTTCATTCGCTTGATCCTCATAATCTCATTGACCATCCCGAGCTCATTCCTTTGTTTGCTTGCGTTGCTGGCGCGACAGGGGCGGAATGGCGGAGATGCTCGGCGGGCAGAGCCAGGCCTCAGGGGCGGAGGCAGGCTTCATCGCGAACAAGTGCGACCTGTTCAAGTTTTACCACTGAGCACAAACCCCATCAACACAAGTGGGACTTGACATGGGCAGGACAGAGACAGATGTCTCCTGAGACAGATCTGCGCTGGATGCAGAGCCATCTGTCTTGAAGTTCTCACTGCGCTTGCGCCTTACCGAGAAATGCTCTTCGCAAGGATGAGATGAATTTTTTCATCTCAATAGAGCATGAAAGATGATGTTTAGATTCTGTGTTGACGAGGTTTGTTTAGGAGGTATATTTCTCTGTTTTTCTCGTTATGATGTTCTCGATCAGAACGGAATCGTCTAGTCAGTCTTGTGTTGGCCTAGCTCAACTCTATTAGGCTATCATATTTCATTGTAACAAGCGGGTGCTATATCTTTTATAAATTTGCACTTGTTTCTACGTCAGTTTTTTATGTTTTCTGGATAAATATATAGAAATAAATGTTTTTTTATTCCTTTCCTACCTTTCCGTCCCACCAAAATGAGCCAACTATTAAAACTTCCCATTTGAATTCTCCGCCACTTACATTGCATTCTCATAAGGATATAATCGTAGCTATTCTATAGCTTGAATATTTTTTCGGAGATCCATTTGTTTTTTACCAGGATAAATTTGGAATACGCTTACAGAAAGGTTAAATCTATTAATAATTTGTTGAACCCGTCGAAAACTATATTATAAATTCTCATTTAATTATATTGTCACCGCAAACTTCTGAAGCTTCAAAACGCTACCCGGTTTTAGGGTTCATATTTTCCAACAGCAGCACAGTGCTTGAAGATTTTCACAAGAAACATATTAGATATCTATATATTATTCAAGTATGTTGTTTCAACTTGAAAGGATCGTTCTACCGAGTACAATTTTTTGTTCCCTTGACTTAGAAAGAACTTAAACATTTAAATATGGTTTTGTGTAAATGTGACCCGGCTTTTCTTGATCACTTAAAGTTCTTAGTTTTCCACGATAAATGTGCATATTTACGAAAGAACCTTTCAGGGTCTTCATGGAGCATGATGTGTAAATATAATTTACTATGAAATTTTAGGCTGACCCTGCAAGCTAGGTTGCACCTCTTAAAAGAAATTCATTGGGGTCTTCATTTCACCTTTGAATTAATGAAAAGTTTTGAGAGACATTGCGTCACTCCCTGGAATACATTTACAGATATATTTTATTTTTTCCAAAAAAGTGGAAATAAGTTAACGTGACAGATCCGTTATGACTTTAAAACAGTGTTCAAATTAGTTGCGTTCACTGTGCATCAGTTATGCGACGGGACTTCTGCGCTGTATTATGCACCGCAGACGCTATCGCTCAAAGAATTAATCTTTCTTTTGCTGAAGACTTGGACAATCCCGTCCACCGAACTCAGGAGGGGTCTTACAGTGAAAACATTTCATCTTCCCATAATTGTCTGGCCCGCTGAAACAGAATGAGCGAGTGCGTCGGTTTCACACAAAGTGACTGTGGGAAATCGTTGTTACGTTAATGATATTTCAAGATTTTTTTCGTATGCGTCTAATATTAGCCTTTAACTTTGGCACTATCGGCTTTTAAATTGTTTTGCCATGTTTGAACACCCAATAGGAAACCATAGAAAGTATCTTAACTAACCATAGCCCACCTCAGAATGAAAAAAATTTCAGGTTCAACTTGAGTTTTCGGGACGTCAATCTTTAGTGTCTGCTCTGTTGAATGACAGACTATTTTTGTTTGTCTTTTTCTGCGTGAATTTAATTGTTTGTCCTTGTTTTTTCAAGGGGTCGCTGTGTAGGGGATTGCCCTGAAAACCCTGCAAAAAGTTCTATTCATATGAGACATTTAATTAAGACATTTAGTATTTAATTAAGATCTACCAGAAATCCCTATAACATCAACCATATAGTAAACGTAGCTTCCATGGGTCCAAAACTTTTAGGGAAGTTACAACATGAACAGAACGTTTGATAAAAACGCTACTTAAAAATTCTTCTATTTTCAAACAGATAATTTTATTTGAGCATTCGGACATAAAAATATTACTTTTTACTCAAAAATTCAGGGTAAATGGACTCATTGCGAACCAAGTTCAAGCGATATTTCTTATATTTTTACTTGAAACTACTGAGTGAAGTTCTCAGACTTCAAATTTTTGTCTCGTTATAAGGTTTTTGCCAATCACTTGTTTAATTGAAAGCATATTAATAGTGATTCTAATTTTCATGGAGTGATATAAGCATGTACTTAGCGGCTCAGTGATATAAGGACGTCTATTATGCAAATCTATTGGTTTCAATGCCCAAAAGTCTCAAATTTGTACAACTCATCTCATATTAAATTATTATATTGTACGAGTCGCATAACTGTAGTGAAGTTCTTTCTAAAATTTATGGCCGAGTGAAGAGCTGATAGTTGACTCCATAAGGTCAGAAAACTTCTTGAATGTGTAATAGATGATTGTGCTGATCCTCAAAAATTATCCCAGCTCATCATTAGAATGAAAATTTCTAACAGACAATTTAGGTGTCCGGATATTCAGAAAAGGTCAGTAATAAACATATTTCTCAAATAAGCCTTTCACCAATGCCCACACTGAGAGGAAATACGATTCATGTTTGATTCTCGCCAAACAAATATGTGTGATAAATACATAAGACGTTATTTTCCTCGTGGGTTAGAATGACTTGTACCAACCGTTGCACACCCACCGTAAGTCTGCGGTATAGTTTTTGAAAGTTTCACTAATTCAATTTATAGTTATTGAGCATTGACCGATTTTTTAACTACTAGTATCCCATGTAACCACACCATTTAAGACAAAAAACACTATAAAATGATGAAACTCGCAGAAAAAAAAAAATTGCGAATACTTATTTCGGCACAGAAAAATCAGAGTCATAGACACCTTCTTTTGTCGATTGTGATCCTCAAGACGCTAGGGCCTTTTTTGTCCCGCTTTCTGTAATAGTAATAGTCCTAGTAATGCTCCCAAAATAGTAGGGGACGTAATTTCCTAACTAAATTCCTATCACTCCTTTCTTGAAGACTGATAAACAGTTCTAATCCTGGCCGGGGTGTGCGGCTTCGTTCCTAGCCCGACATCTGTGATAATATTGAAACCATCCACTCAGCTGAACTTCTAAATCATAAGCTGGAATCCCATTTCTTGGATCAAATATATCCTATAACTGGTTAGGAAATTGTTTATTAGTATTTTCATGATCAATAAAAGTGTCTTTCTGATAATGTACATTTCTAGTAAAAATAAGTATGATACATGAGCATTACAGTAAGTCATCCTTCCCACAGAAAATAACAGGTGCAATAAAGATTGAAGTATTTAAGTTGATGCGTATTGAACTACTTCAAACAGTCTGTTCTCGATTTGGTAAAAATTTAACACTTGTACAAAATTGCCAAACAGTGCTGCTTTTCATTATGTTGGAGGAAATGAAGCTCCTTCAGTGTTGTCCGGAGTGAGAGCGGTGTGCAATGCTGTCCAGCGAGTCAGCTCGATGGATTTTGTTGACCAATATACGTACACTGAGACAATATCCTCTGGTGTGTCGTGGTGCGCAGCGAGGCAAGGCGCCGGGACAATCCTGTTCAAAGTCAGGGTTATGAGGCACCGAGTCAACGCTGTGCCTTAGTCTGGCGTGTTAAATCTTCCAACGTGTTTTGCACGTGACAACTGAATTAAAGCTCTTTTTCGAAAAATTTTGAGCAGAAAATGAATTTGCTTCGTAAATGTACTCGAAAAATAATTGCTGCCCTCTTAAATCAATTGAGATACGTTTTTAGTCACCTTATGAAATAGCATGGCAGTAAGGATGGAAAGAATATAGTCAATGATGCTTATGATTCATTCATCTTTAATTTTAGTTGGGAGCTCAGAGGCACAAGGATGTCATTACCATAACACTCATTTTAAATCAGTTGCCACGATTGGGTCGCTCTAGTATTTGTATCTTACTTTTTTCTGACTGCGTGTGTGCATCATAGATTAACTTTTGAAATGTTCCTAGCAGGCAGAAGACGTAGTTACGCTGGTTACAGGCTACTCGGGATGACATAATCAACTTCAACGCTTTCTGCCTTCTGGGTTCACAAGGGAAGCTCATCTTGAAAGGTGCCTTAAATTGAACTAAATCAACAACTACGGATAACCATGGTGACATGGTGACTTGTGTTATTCTAATTAAATTAATTAACCATAAAGGGACGACAAGAGCCCATTTTCGCCAGACTTCTAACTCAAGTCAGAACGAATCACGAAATGGAGAGACTTTTGTCTCCATGTCTGGGTCGGCGTGAAGGAAAAGATATCACAGTCTGTTTTCATTGAATCTAAAAACGCATTGAAACGTATTTTATATTTTCTTCCGTAGTGAATACTGTGTGCCTATGATAAGGGTTGCTTTCCATTACAGTTAGAAAATACCTGGTTTAATGTCTAAGTAAATCTGCAAGCGCACAGTTTGCAAACTTGGACTTTCGCTCTGCCTCCCTCCACCGACACTCTACTCCTCCTTAGGGGCCGGCCTCGCTTCAATAGAGATCACCCACATATTTTGCTCGCGCTCCCACACAAAGACCGGGCAAAATTGAGTTCAGATGAGGGAATTCCAGCGGCCTGCCACTGCTTGGCGGAATATAAAGCGGCGCCACCTAATGGCCCGGACGTGGCCTGGGCCTCCGCTTCTCACCCCTTAATTCTGGGTCTCGCTCTTTCCTCTCTACAGGACCTGCGTTTCTTCCCTGTTTCTTGGCCTTTAGCCGTTCCATTCTCACGAGAGCAATTCTTGCTTCGTTTTCCTGAGGCATGAGCTTGTATTCTTGTTATTCAACGTTCAATTTGTGGTACCGTTTATTAGCCTTTCGCAGTTTTACTTTGCTAGACTATTTATTATTCTCTCTATTTCTTTGGCCTTATCGATTATCAATCGAGTATTTCATTATTCGGGTTGGGTTTTGCCATCCACGACAGTAGAATCTTTCCTTCTCATCCTCTTTTATTCGGTCTTAACACTTTCAAGTTATGGAACTTTCAATTCGATCCTTCGCAGAGCCTCTCCTTCTGCAGCCTTCGAGCTATCGCTCCCCTTCTTTCGCCATGCCATTCCCCTCCAATAGAGAAACCTCCCCTCGTCTGCCTCGCACAAGCCATCACCCTTCTTTCTAGAGTTATATTATGTGAAACCACTCACTTTCAGCACATCTTTCCTCCTTCGCCATATTCCAATTCATTGTTGAGGGAGTTTGTGTTATGAAGAGTTAAGAGTTCCATCAACTACAGTCTTTTGGATGTTGAAGATCTTTATGAAGGAACATTTACAGAGTCCGACTTATAATAGTTCCATTTAAGAAATGATCGTTTGCTGTGTGTTGGTGTGTGCTTTTAACCACATTTTTCCCCTGTGTGGGCGTTTCAAATCTCCTGTGCTTTAAATTTTGACTATCAGAATTTTAAGATCCTTTCAATTGCGTAACCGTCCAGAATTCAGCCACACGCATTTGAAGTTGCTGAAATTTTAAGCGAAAGATCAGGGATGGACTTTCATACATTTAAGGTTATTTTGGTCATTCGGTTTGCAAAGGAAAAATATTTCGAATCAATTATTAAAGGTCTTGAAATTTTTGTCAGCGTTGAGAAATGAGAGGCGAGGGAGGCCCAGGAGACCTGCGGAGCCCCACTCCATCACCAGGCCCCTGTGATTAAATTCCTCGGGGCAGATCGTTCCCCTCCACGTTCGTCCCCAGCCCCAGCCCCCCTCTTGCCCTGCTTCATCTCTGACCATCGGTTAGCTGCGATGCGCCTCTCGACGTCCTCGCGGAGCACTGCTTCAAGCAAGTACGAGTGCTTTGCGAGGGGAACTGTCATATCTAAGTCAATCCATAAGCGGAAAAATTTCCTTGTTCCCATAAACTGTCCACTTGTTAAGTATTCTGATGAACGTAAGTTGTTGGCTGCGCTAAAATCTTCAGGTAAACTTATGCCTTTACCATTCAGGCGGCCTCTTACTATGTACTATGGATTTTCTGTTAATGACCCTGCTCTGGCCACTGCTTTGGCAAAAAGTTGGAATGGTTCATTGCCTTTCTTCTGTTCCAATACATAAACATAATAACGCTAATATTATAACATTTCGAAGTACCGATACTTTTCTCATGTCAGTGGTTCCGAGTTCTTTGCCGAGTTGCGTTCGTCTGTTACGTCTAAGTAGAGATTAGTCTCCTAGGACCGATGTGAGGTCGGCATCCTTGTCGACACATCGGTCGGCATCCTCCTCCATTGGTTCGTGGGGTTGTCCGTATTCGAGTTACGTAGCAGAGAGCACGTAGGACTGTCGTATACAGCATCCGAGCTCGTATTTTTCTGGGCTTTAGTAACAGCTTCATTGTGTTATTCATGTCTCGACCACCTTGAATACCTTGGATACCTTGAAAATGTTTGGGCCTTTATGCCCGGGCCACACTGGGGTGCCGCCGCTTTGTTTGCATGGTGTACCTTCGCATATCCGCGAGCTGTTGAATGAGACTACCAATTCGGACAACCATCGTTGCAGTCACTGATCACAATGTGTCACTTGATCATATTTTAGTTTTAAGGCTGTAATTTTACTGATTGAAAATCCGATGTACCATGCTCTGTAAGTGAATGAGATTGGAATAAAAGATTTTTCTATCTTTCAACTCGACGAGCAGGCACAGTAAGCTGACAAGTATAGGAGTGAAATGATGGAAACGCAAATGACTGATCCTCACCAGACCAGCGCCTCAGGAGGAATAGAACCTTTATTAATTTCAACACGTTTCAACGTTGGGTTTCCAATGCTTTACAACTACTGGTGTGGTGACGGATGTGAGGAATGTGTGGTTTAAACTTTCTTTTCCAAGGAAACTACTCAGCAGTCACGTGAAAAGCCCCGCCAACACATCACAACGAAAGAAGACAACACGGCACTGGACCATAGGAACTACATTTTGTGGACTGCGTGATGGAATGTAGCATTGTAATTACGATTGTCAGACCAAAAAATAAGTAACTAAATAGTGTAAGATATCTAATTTTCAAAAAATTCGCACATTAAATTTAGTATTGGAATGCATTCGAAGTTTTAAAATAATTTAGTGAAAAAGATACCGGTGTGTTTGCTCCACCCTATATGTATTTAATCATGGTGCTCCGCGCAGTGGTGTTTTGTTCGCATTTCATTCGTTTTGTGCCATGGCTCATTCCCTTCTTTATTGATGATGTACACTGTGCAATAGCCGGTGTAACATTGTGTACACTGTGCAACAGTCGGTGTAACATTGTGCACACTGCGTAACACTGTGAGTAATTGAGTAATAAACTAAAAAACTGCCAAAAATCAATTGTTATTATGAATGAGTGAAAAACGGATATAATTAGGGGGTGAGAAGGAGGGAGGGGGGGAGGGAGAGAGTAAAATCTTGTGAAATCGTCGATATATCACAAAAATGTTCATTTCCCAACAACCAGCGAGCTGGCATAAAAAACTTAGCCATCAGTTTACAGTAATTTTAAAAAAACAATATAATCAATATTATCGCTTTTACTGTTCAATACAGCATAGAGGAGCTGCAACTCTTCATGGTGAATGCTTCCGACATATTGTCTAGCTGCTCACTCAGCACTTGTTGAGTCCTGTATCCTTTATTTGATTTGTATATTTAGTATTTTGCCTTTCTCTACTTTCTATTGTAGTTGAGCAGTCATGACTTCTGTGAGCATTTTATAGCACTGAAAGCGCAGATGAATATTAAATGCAAATGAGGGTTTCTTTTTTCGTAGGATTCTCACTAGACTTAATATTTTTTTCAATTTGAGTTAAATAACGAAGTGATAGAACTTCGATGCATTATTGAATTGCCAAGAACTTTTCTCAGGAAATTATCAGTGTGCGATTGTTGTTCTCGTCGCATACCTTAATTTAACTTTTCACTATTGAAATTTTAGTCTTGTTTTCAATTTATGTTTCCTTTTTGTACTCCGTTACTTCTATTAGTGTGAATTTTACATGTTATAGTTCAACTAGTTGCTCGAAAAGACCATCAGAAACTGCCCAAATGAAGTCATTCTGCGAAAGTTCAATTCCAGACTGAATCAGCTCAATACTTTAGCGAAGACACTGGCACAGGCACAAGATACTTGGTTAGGAAAAGCTCAGTGAAATGGCGTTCTTCCTCTGTCATCCACGCATTATTAACGAAACCTAATTCGAGTTTTCAAGTTATGTCGAGAAGGATGCTGACTGCAAGCTCAACACACATGAGATGCATCCTTGCAGCACTCCCTCCATGCGTCATAGGCCTCAATTGCGCTGGCATTCTCGAGTTTAGCTCTTTCTCCCGAGGTGGTGCAGCCCTCACTGGCCTCCTCCCCGCCTCACGCCCCGCTCTGCTTCCTGCCGCCTCCGCCAGCGCCGGAGAGCGACCGTGCGACCTGCTGGCGGCAGAGCCCTCACAAAGCCCTGGGCCTCCTTGGGCAGCGCCCGCGCTCCCCTCAGCTCTGCCTCGGTTGCCGTCCACCCTCACTGCTATCTGGTGTGTGAACATTTCACTATAACATCTGTTGCAGTAATTGCTTGGCCTTTGTTGATGTCCAACCTTCACTGCCATTGTTATGTTTTTGCATTCAGTACAACTGATGCTTACTGAACCCGAACTCGTTAATTTGAGCTAAGCGCTTGCATAAAAAGCGTACAAATATTTTTTGGCAGAATGGTGCTCAACGACGTTGCATAATACGTAAATTCCGACATGGTTTTAGTAATGCTTTGCAGAAAGATAAAGGCATTCCCCTCTCTCTAAAGCGAGCTTAACGATATTTCGTCGTGATTTATCGACAGGAATCTTTCTAACCTCTGCGAACACGGGTGAGTAGTCATCTTTTGACTAGTTGCTGTAGTGCACACTGCTCGTCTTACTGCGGGAACATCTGGATCTTCACTTTACTTTGGAAGCTGTTGAACTTCAGGGAGCTTTGTTTACGGGGGCTGTTGCCGTGGTGGGCGACGGGCCGCCGCCAGGCCATGCCGCCTTCGCCGCTTCTTGGCGGACTGGTGCACCTGTTGCTGCGCTCAGGGGGAGTGTCCATCAACTTGTAAACCTGTTGCTGCGCTCGTGGGGAGTGTCCATCAACTTGTAAACCTGTTGCTGCGCTCGGGGGGAGTGTCCATCAACTTATAAGCCTGTTGCTGCACTCGGAGGGAGTGTCCATCAACTTGTAAACCTGTTGCTTCTCTCAGGGGAAGTTTTCATCAATTTGCTAGCCTGTTGCTTCTCTCAGGGAAAGTTTTTATCAACTTGCCAGCCTGTTGCTTTTCTCAGAGGAAGTTTTCATAAACTTGCTAGCCTGTTGCTTTTCTCAGAGGAAGTTTTCATAAACTTACCTACATCTATCTTCTCTCAGGGAGAGTTTTGAACAAACTACTAATATTTCGCTGCTCCTAGAGAAAGTTTCGATCGTGTTGCCCATCTGTTGTTGCTCAATTTATGGAGTGAATTAAGTCTCTCACTCATAGCCAGCCAGGAAAGGACTTGATCGACTTCCCAACTCTTTGCGAGGGACAGCCAAAAACAACCGTAAAAAATTACTTTAATGTTGGAAAATACAATGGAAAAAAGTTTGGAGACAATGGTTATCACAGTCCCGTTCAACGTTTGATTAAGATATGATTGCAGCAAAAAGAAAAGTTTGTTTCAAAATAACTAACATATTTATGAATTTTTCTAGCACACTGATTTACTTGAAAACTCAGTGAGTAAAAGCTTAGACTCAGAGTGTATTCAATTCGCAAGCACGCAAGCAATTTTAGTTCGCTTATTGAAAAATTGTTTCGTTCAGTTTGGGCTAACGTTCATTTTTAAGCAGCCAGAGAGATGATCAGGAAAATATCAGTTAGTGAACTGGGTTATAATAACCCGTTAATTTCCAATGATGTGGAGACTATCTGCGTCACATGCGTCCCCTGATGTGGAGACTGTCTGCATCACATGCGTCCTCTGATGTGGAGACTGTCTGTGTCACATGCGTCCTCTGATGTGGAGGCTGTCTGTGTCACATGCGTCCCCTGATGTGGAGGCTGTCTGTGTCACATGCGTCCCCTGATGTGGAGACTGTCTGTGTCACATGCGTCCAAACGATACAAAAGTGAAATGTTCAACAGCGCTCAATAATAAGTCGCACTTTGATGTTATCGTCAACTTACGAATAAGAAACAAATGTAACAATTTCCTTGCAGGTTCATGATGTATCCTAAGTAACAAGGCTCGAGAAAATTGCTTATAAAATGTTTTTAAGAAGCGAATCAGTCCCTGAACACATATATGGCATCGCTGCTAAAGAGTTCAAGATGCCGGCTTCTTGTTTAACTCGGTTTATTGAAGGCCCCGTCAGCTGTCCACCTGTATCTTGATGTGGTTTTATTTTCGGATGCAACGTGTGGAAAGTGTACATAAGTTAAATATGGAAGTAGAATAATTCTTACTTCGAGGTATTTCATGGAAGTAATGTATCGCCCCCGCTAGACTTATGTATTGCCCCCGCTATGCTGTTCTAGAAGATTCTTCGGCACTATATAAACGGGGGCGATACACACCCACTCGCAATCACAGTCGGTCATTCAGTCACTGAGGAACATAGCCAATCTTTCAGGAAAGTTACGGTGTCTGCCCTCCTCAGTCGTTCAGTCAGTTGCGGTCAACGTCAGTATTTAGTCCCAATGGCTAACGTTCAAACAGTTATTCAATATCTCTTTTTTCATTTTGGATGTGTTTAGAATTTTTGAGTAGCGGTGGGCCAGTTCTTATTTTGCGGCCATTCCATTTCTTTGATGCATCAGAAGACAAACTTTTACTACCTCACCGCACGAACTTAAATTCAAGTTATTTAAAAAAAATAAAGTACAACATACAAAATATCTATTCAATAAAGCTCATTTGTTCAACGTCGGGTGCGAGCAGGGACTTTAAATTTTCCTTTCGATAACTGAACAGGATTTTCATTTAATTTGCTTCATTGAAGAAAAAATTTGCGCTTGAGGTACGGTGGAGCCTACCCTCCAGTTGTGCAGAAACGCTTCTCAAAATTACTTTGTTAAATTTACCACCCCGTATTTTGTTAACACGAATCACATTATTTTTAATAAATTTAGTAGGTGAAATTGTAGAATTGATGCCAATAAACGACTTGAATGGACACGTTTGAAACGTAAAGTAGAAAAATAACTCTCAGTTTGTTTAGTTAATTTTACGGTGATTCATTTTGTGAAAAATGACAAATCTCAATGCTCGACAAATGAAAAATAACTTACGTATGTGCCTAATAGAATTTTTTTAGGAAAGTCTTCGTTTAACACACATTCTTCACTTCAGCAGATGCTTCACCATAGTACTTGATTCAAATAAAACTACTTCTTCGAGCAATCGCTATCCATACCTATCTCCAACTTTTCTGCTCCCCTGCCTGTCAAACTCGGCCCTCTCCTACTCACCCCACCGCCGGACCGGACCCCGGCCGCACCCTCTCAGTACCGGTGCCTTCGAAAGCGCCGCCTGCACAAACCGTTGTCCACTTCCTGCCCCAGTGCTATGCTGTGAGGTGGTCCTATACCAAGGTCAGTGCGAGCACAGCATGGGCATTGACCATCTTGCGTTTCATCATTACTTTTGTTAAAACCATCCTTTAGGTGTTTATTCTCTATAGTCTGTACATCAATGTTCAATTCTCAGTAGTTTGTACATCAATGTTTAATTCTCAGAAGTTTGTAAATCAATGTTTAATTTTCTGTAGTTTGTATATTAATGTTTAATTCTCAGTTGGTTTGTACACCAACGTTTAATTCTCTGTTGTTTTGCACTTGAATGTTTTTATGTCTTCAGTTAAGAATAGTATGAACTTTTTTGTGTCCCTAATTTGTGACAGAAATTACTAAACGTGGCTTCCTGACAAAAGCTAGGAGAAATGTTTTCATATGAATTTATGATGTAAAAATGTGCGTATTGTTTTATCTTCGGATGCAACGTGTGGAAACTGTACATACGTTACATATGGAAGTAGAATAATTCTTACTTCGAGGTATTTCATGGAAGTAATATGCTTCCTTGCATAAAATACATTAACTCGATAATATCATTCAACAGTTTCCACAAAACGTGAGTCATTTCGTATGCAAATGTACCTCAACGAGATCAGAAGAATGATGTGATCCGTATAAAAAGTCATTTATAGCAGAAAAAATTACGATTCTTGTGCGTAGTTGCATATTCTTCGTATCGAGGTCTGTGATATCCTAACCATTCGGACAAGTGGAATGAACATGAACAAAAAATCGCAGATGATGAAAAATGAAACTTTCATAAAAAAGAACATTCCGAGAAGCGAACCTTTTAAAATTAAAAATCCTATCGTTAGCGTTGAACTAAAAGGAATTTCAAGCATAAATGTGCTATAATACAAAGTACGAGTTTACGTATGTCTCCATTACAAAGAGTGTCATTTTGTTGACATTTATTTACACAATCGAATGTATCCTCACCCACATTCTCAAAGAACTGCGTAAGGAGGAAATTGAAAATTAACATTCAGGTCTAACGAGCAACCAAAACACAATACTATCTTCTTTTTCACAATCGTACGTGCACATACACACACACACGCACTCAGATTACATGCAACTACAGAAATATTTTGAATCGATGCACGTGTATGAGTAATATTTAACTTCATTATACATCGGCCGTTGTTTACATCGGGTATGTGAGTAAAAATGATTAGTGAGCCTAAAATATGGAAATCTCGTTGTTCTTTTGTCCTATGAAAAACACAAAGCTTTGAAAGGATGGCCAACGCTGCATATGCCAGTGATCTCTCATAACTAAATGGGGAAGAGACTGCTTCCACCAAAATGTGCGCATTGACAAAATTTATTATTTCTTTAATTCATGAATTTTGAATATTATCCACTCCTTATTTCGCAAAGCTAACTTACTCGCAACAATTACATTTGCTCTATTATAAAAATTATCTTCGCATTCTTCTCATGAAAAATGGTTATTCCATGAGTTTTGAACTGGTATCGATGGCTGGAATAATAGATACCCTCGAGTGAAAAAGCCTATTTGATGTGACGGCATGATCAAACTTTGACTGAGTCCCACAAAGGTGTACGAGAAAACACAATTTTCACAACAATCGAGGATAACTGAAAGACAAGGAAAGTCTACGGATAACAGTTCATGTATTTCATTACATAGGCTGCGAAACGTTCTTTGCGCGTGGGCGGAAAGAATAAATCTTTCGATTTTTGCCTCTTTTGAAGACCGAAATTTGAAACCTGAGTCAAGAAAATATTTTAGTCTCGGCGTCACAAGCTTCAAAGGCTTCGAGTTTTACGGTATGCCAGGGGGAAATAAATACGTAGCCACGAAAAGCATCAGCGTCGATGGCGAGAATGAAGGAATAGATGAGATCGAAAAGCCTATTGCTGTTTACGAATGATATAGATATGGGCAAAAATTGCTTCAAAACCAGTGTGTGATGCAAATCTAGCAGAAAATATGACAATTTTGCAATACTAGCGTGAGACGTACATCTGCAGATGAGGACAGTAAGAGTTTACATTACTCAACTCATGCTAAAATACAGAAACTCGTAGACGCCAGGGAAAGGTATTCATGTTGTTAGTATGATACAAATAAACTCGTATGTATGAGAATTAAATAAATTAGCAAAATGGGTGAGCGAATGCTCTATCCAACTGTAAAACAAAGTTAACACGTCACTACGGAACACTTTGATTATATTATCAATAAAAATCAGATTGCACACGGCGACAAAGAAAAATGGTAACTTTTAAAAAAATACTAACGGGAAAATCCTAACGATAAATTTTATTGACAGCAGTTCAACCGCTACAACTTGCGTTTTAAGAGACTACTCCAAATTATCTATGTTTGAAAATTACGTCCTGTAAATGGCGTCTTCCTCTTCGTATGCATTGTTCCAATTTGTTCAGGAGTCATCGAACCTTACAGTTACGAAAATGAAGGGCGGTTCAAAGTAACTGTACGTTTCGGTTCGGTATGCTGAGATGCTTTAATTTTTTCTTGCGCCTTCGGTACTCCACACCTTCACGAAACCTAGCTGGCTCCAGTAGGAGGGTGCAACATCGCGCACTGCAAGGTAATCAATGGCAGCTGTGTGAAAATTTTTCGGTAACGGTGTCGTCTCAAGATTCGGTAACATTCTATAGTCCCCAAGATCACCAGATTTAGAATTTTGCTCGTGGGGCCACCTTACGAGTCTGGTCTACACGACTAGGCCAAGAGCACTCACTGAATCGGAATAAAGAGCTCAAGACGAAATGCGTGATGTCCCAGCTGAGGTGTTATTTCAGTCTATGTTGTAAAGTCGCACGCAAATTTACATCATTTACGAAAATTTTGAGTAATTTCAGTTGTCGAAAGCTCGTATGCCATGGGATCGTGTTTTTTAACCTGGATGTGCACAAAGCGAGTCGTCCTCTTCCTCAAGTCTGTCTTGCACATTTCCAAAACTCAGCGAAGTTCTCACCAGACGCGCGGCCCGTCCGTCTGAGTCCGCTCTCCTTGTGGCGAAAATATTCATTTCAGATGGCTTAGGGAGGCTCGCCCAGACGCCGTTTCCGCAGGAAAAATACATTGATCTTTTAAAGAATGAAGCTCTTCCAATAAGGTAGAAGCAAGTTTTGATGAGGAACTTGAGCTTTACAAAAGTGTGCCAAGGAAGAAATTGAAAGGGATGTAAAGGAAGTGTTTTTTTTTCTTACAAAAAAGATTTAATTTAGAAGTCTAACGAAGCCTTTCTTCAAAGTAATCTTGTTCGTACCAGCCATATTTCTCAACTTGTGAAAAGCGAAGTGTAAAATAATTGCAAATCGATAATATTCAAATTTTGATTTTTCAAGAAACATTGATAAGTTGGAAACACGTTGAATGCATACACGCTTTCAAGCGAAGGATAGGCTGTTGCGCACGACCAGCGGCTTTGTGGAGCAGGGACGGCTTCTGCACGGCCCTCTGTCCAACCCAATTTATTTACATGAATTGTGGAATTTATGTTTCCTCATTGGTCTGTATTTTAGTTACTTATGAAGGAGCTTTAGAGTTGATGATGTAGGCAAACGCTCTTAAAACTCAAATCTTCTTTCTGAGTGGTCTCACACAATTAAATATACTTTCAGGTAGTACATGTAATTGAGTTTTTTAATTTTATCTTTAATATTTTTATGATGGAACGAGGAAAAAAAACATGAGGGCGAGGAAATTATACAAATGCTGTCATATAGCTAAAAGATTGTTGAGAGGCTTGCATGTTGGCAGCAGTAAAGAACATATTTTTTCTGCTAAAGATCATTTTTATTTGTATGACTCAAACATGAATCGTGTCTAACTATTTGCTTAAAAATTGCCTTTATGTGTCAGGTTGTCTCGCATAAAATTAAATTTCCTAGTGCAATTGATGAAATGCTTGTAAAATATACAGTAACTAGTTTCTTTAAAAGGGCTTCAAGTCGGTGAGAGACTTTTCATCCATGAACATCTAAGTTTTTCATACCCTTTCTAAAATATTCTCATCTTTTGGCAAGATGGCATTTCAAAAGCTGTGATTGCCTCGTCCGCGTGGGAAAGTTTTTTACTGCGTAATAAAGCTCAGAATATTTCAATGAGTGAAATTCAGTTCGAGCGACGTAATTTGAATGAAGAAAAATAGGTAACATTTTACCATGTAAGCTATGCAGTGTTTGGACAGAGGCTCGAGCAACGTGCGTCCTCATGTTTTCAGGCCGCGAGTTTGGCCGTCCCAATTCGAAACGATTGCAATGCTGCTTCTAAAATTGTTCGTACAAGCACTGCATTTCTTCAGAATGCGAAGTTGCTGTGTTTTTCTTTGAAAGTAAAAATGAACTATGAAAAACTGTGAAAGGTCTCTTCACAGTAGCCATTTCCTTTCAAAGAGCAGTGGACGTTTGCCAGAAATTGACTTACACCTAACAAATGGCCTCCTCGCTCACAGTTGCTAGAAAGTATCCATTTCTTTTGTGTATATTGATTCGATACACTTTTTTCAGTCGAGAAAGGAACAGAAAAGCTAACTCGAATCGATTGTTAATCTTGTCTCATCTAGTCCTCCGTGAACAAACTTATTAAGATTCTTAACTTTACCCATTATACTAAGAAGATTATTGCGTTATACGACAGAAACCTAAGGATGTAAGAAAACGTTTGATTCCATGGGCAACAACACATGTTTTGTCAAGCGACTTTGTCATACCAATATTTACCATATCAACAACATGGTACATGTTTTTTATTATGTTGTGGTACAAAGATGTTTTCAATGCTGTTGAATTTGTTTGAGCGCTATCTGTGAGCACACACTTCAGTAGAGGCAGATTTTGATATACGGGCAGACTCAGGGGTCTCAGTTGTACAGTATACATGGTTTCACGTAGTTCTCGGCCAGGAAATTCATAAGTCTGCTTCGAGATACATAGAAATTGTCTTTTTCTCAATGTTGACTCTTTGTGATAATTCAATGACAGGCCCTATGGTAAAATATTGCACAAAAATTAAACGCTTAATATATTTTTTCCGGACAGTATTCTAAGGCACATTTCGAATTTTCTTCGATTTCATATATGGTTGTAGCGAAAGATGGAACTTCTGCTTGGAGTGAAATTTAGGCATCGCGTTGAGTTTAATCTATTTCCATATCGCAATGCCCAAGGAATGTACGTGCATCAGAGATCTGAAGGCCATACCGATGATTTTAAGCGGATAGACGAGGAGTAAAAAACGGTCATGCTACAAGCAATCCAAGAACACAATTCACTCCTGGCGGGCACCGCCGCTCGAGTGCGCTTGAAATTTCAGCCCCCGCATGTTGGCCTTTCACCGAAATCAATTTTTGTATTTATTAAGGAATTTAAAGGTGGCGGCTTGTATTACTGAAGTGTTTAGTCTTTCTAATATTTTAATGAGAAATTTACGGTTTGAATGCTGACACCCCATAGGTTCTCTTTGCATTGTTTTTTACGATTTTTACTGTTTTTGTGCTCGGAAGAAACAGAATTATTTTTCGCATTACTATAAAAATCTACTTCATGCACAAGCATTAATTACCTTTTCACAATCTTTACATTCAACTGCGAGGTACTTCGTTCGCGCAAGAAGTTTTTATTATGTGTCATTATTATGTTAATAATACTAATAAAATTGCAAAAATTGTACCAATAAATTATGTTACTAATGTTACTAGTACATGATTACTACTTTAAACAAAGCTACAGATCTTTTCCACTATGCAGATTCACTTTTTTAAGCCAAAACACACACTCAACATAAATGCTTTTTCGTACAGAATTGTAAAATATACTTACAGTTGTTTCCATATTTCAAAATGTACTTTATTTCATTCAGTGAAGCGTTCTTAAGAAAAAATGAAAGAAATGAAGTGTCTCATACTGCGGTGGAACTATTTATGATGCACAAAATTGACCTGGTGCAAGGAAAAATTAGCGGGTAAATATGCGCATAAAGGATTTCTTTTAATCACATTCGCTAGTACAACTGGCCTACATTGATTAATGTACGTACTTTCACAACTTGTGTACTTGTGATCAGAGTACGTACTTGCGACACAACTCTAAATTTTTTAAATCTAGGTAAGGCAAAATCATTTTTACCTCTAATTTCTAAACTGACTAGGGTAATTCTGGAATCTGCTACATTAATAGATAACTTTTCCGTAACTGTACCGACTTACATCTCAGCTGGGATATTAACTTCTGATGTACTCGACCTCTTCCCGATATTCCTAATAAAAAAAATATTTTCATAGAAAATGACCAAAAGCTTCCAGAAACTTGTTCGTACCGTAAATTAATTCTACAACTTTATCAAACTTTTATGACGAAAT
>VOMN01114324.1:0-39694 GCA_014899125.1 Orchestia grillus | reverse complement strand
GGAAGCCACGGCCGCAATTTAGGGAGCAATGCTGGGGCCGAGATCCCTCCTTAACTTCAATGGAAAATCAATGGGCTGGAATGCGCGGCCGAAGCTGTTGTCCAAAAAGCTTTGTACTCGGCCAAAATAAGCGTGATAATTGGTTAACATGAATGAAAGTACTTCTAGAAGTTCTACTTCATTACGTGAGGAGTATTTCCAGAAGTAGAACTTCTAGAAGTAGTATAGAAGAAGAAGTATAGAAGTATTTCAGAAATGACCTGCAGTATCTCAATGGGATAGACATATTGAAGATGAATTGTAGTGACTTAACACTACAGTCTTCTTGAGCTCTGCTTGCTCGCAAGGGGCCTCTATAAAATTGGGTAAAGTATAAAACAAATGAGGGATGATTATACGTTAAAAGATATATTTCAGGCAATTTAAGGTTATTTCTTTGCTACATATATTGAAAACCATTAGAAAATGCTCATTATTCCAACAAAACTTTACGTTTATAATATACTTACCAGCATTTGTGAACCATAGGTATTACATTAAAGGATGTCAATTTCAACAATTCTTCGACTGAAGCACAGAAATGAGGTTCTAGCACAACAACCTCTAGTTTCCATTTCGTTTAGTTAGGATTGAAATAGGAAATTACGGTCTTAACTCAGGGAACAAGTCAAAGGTAAAATTTTGTTCCCCGGGGAATTATCGCAAGCTCCAGCTACAAGTTGGGAGCTGTTATTGAGCGGCCAAGGCTGCGCGTTGCTCTACGATGAGAGCGTTAGCGCCAGTGTTCAACGCGTTTCGCTTCATTGAGACACTTTTACACTACGGGGCACGACACGTCTACACTGCGAGGCACGACACGTCTACACTGCGAGGCACGACACGTCTACACTGCGGGGCACGACACGTCTACACTGCGGGGCACGATACTTGTACACTACAGTGATGAAATGTAGAATTTACACTTCCTTGTTTATCCATCAACGTCCCTCACGCACACGTTAAGAACAATATTCCAGTTTTTTATCACAAAAGCTGGGGAGAAAATACGCAGCCCATAGTGCCATGGTGCAACCCATACGCAGCCAATGATGCAATAGTGCAGCCCATACGCAGCCCACAGTGCAATGGTGCAACCCATATGCAACCAATGATGCAGTAGTGCAGCCCATACGAAGCNAGCCCATATGCAGCCCATAGTACAATGGTGCAGCCCATAGTTCAATGGTGCAGCCTATACGCAGCCCACAGTCCAATGGTGCAGCCTATACGCAGCCCATGGTGCAATGGTGCAGCCCATAACCCAATGGTGAGTAGCTCCCTATGTACCATAAAACTTGGTAAAAAATAAAATAGAGCAATTTTAAAAAAGACAATAAGGATTGTGAACCAAAGGGATAAAGAAATCATCTAGAATTTCTAATCCAAGGCACCGCGCAGAATAAGAAGGGCACAAAATTTAGTAAGGTGACTGAGCCAATTGTACGCCCTACCTTTTCTATACAAAAGACAGTAAGGGTACATGACTTGATTCATAACTTACTACCTAACCCTTTGTCTCCTGAAATTTGGATACTGTAGGGAAACGAAATTTAGGATAAGTTTTGAGCACCGTAAAATGGATTTGGGATTGGCTTTACTCGTATCATTCGCCGCCGTTGCAAATACTTACGTGTCTGTCAGAATTTGACGTTATCGAACTTGAGAAGAAATTTCAGTGTCAATAAAAAGAGGTTCCGAAGATGACATTTACGAATGAGCCTTCAAACTTTATGAATAAGGCAGCAAATTACAGGTTAAAAATAAATCCTTGCTGTAGTTTTTTGCAAATAAAATAGAAAATGCGCTTGACGAGTTAAGTAAATAGTGGGGAAAACAATGCCAAATTGGAACTGAAGAGTTGTCGTATCATCATAAAATGCGGTATCGTGAATACTACTACTGAGTGAATCTTATAATGAGTGAACAAATCCCTAATTTGTTCACTCATTATAAGATCTCACCAAGGTGGTGAAATCACTCAAAACTAATGTATTTCACCCCGAAATAAAAGGCCACACTAATGGGGCTCTGGGCAATCTGCCAGGAGGCCAACGGCTTGCGTAGTACATTTGGTGCCGATGAATAATAGTTGAATTATTTAACATCAAAATTGGGCTACAGGACGAAGACACGGGCGGGAGCATGTTTCACTGAATCGAGTATCGCTTCTATGAAAAAGGCTGATCAACACAAAGCTTCGTACGTAGAATTTGAACAAACAATGCAAGTGAAGTTGTCGATCTCACACGTCATCTTCCTTTGCATGTCATTTCCATAAATAAATGAAAACGATTTAATTTGATTTTTCTCGTTCCACTATTCAAATTTAATATTAAGCATACTTGTATATTGAAAAACTATAAAAAACTTATCGCAAAAATATCACGACGCGACCTCAAAAAAATACCTCAGGGTGGAACGGAGCGTTGGTCAGCGTCACTTGAGCCAGTGTGGGCTTAGGCTTTCGATGCGAAGCTGAATTTTTTCCGCTACATCATAAATAACACGATGTTGTAGGCAGTCTAATGCACCAGAAATAATTTTTCCTTACAGTTGAACACACGGTCTCTTCAACGTGAATTAACCATTGGTGACCAAATCAATCGGCAACGTCCGCCATCGAACGAGTGAGGTACAAAAACTCTGCCCGCGCCAATTCACCCGTTTTTTTATTGCTAAAAGCCGACTTAATCGTCACAGAGACAGAAAAAAATCAAATTCGTGCGTGTTAGACTGAAATAAAAATAAAAAGCTCAACGAAAACGTCAATGAGCTTCACGATGTACGTCTGGAGAAGGATACGACTGAAAAAAATCTTCACAAGACTCGTGAGTGTTTTTTTACAGCGATGAGAGAATATGACTGGAACAAAAAATATCATCGAGCTCTCTGGTGCTATCAGCCTAATGAGTGCCACACTGCTCTTGCAACACCAACTTACAAAACAAGTCATACCGAGTCATACCTGCTTTAAATCTCACGAGGAAGCCATTGTCAAACCACGAGCGAACTTTCACCCTAATTCACTTCAGTTCTCCTGCACAGCTATGTGGCGGTTGTCCCTAGTGACTCGAGTCGGAAAATTCTAATTTTGAACAATATAAAGGACTGATAAAAGTTTCAAAAACATCACAACTAACTTTATCGAGCACCAAAATATCAGCGATATCGGCGAATATCGAAATTATTTTTATAACTCTAACATAATTTGTTTCTCATAACAAAGGGCCATTTCTTACCTCCTTTGATGCGAAATAAACCATGCACATTATTCCAAAGTAACTTTGTTTTCGTATTCAAGTATTAAAACTGCTTTCATGTTCTTTAGTTCCAAAGAAATGAGAAATTATGGCTTCCACTCAAGAACAGAACAGAAGTCTTATTTTGCTGTATAATGTAATCGATTGAGGGGACTATCTGGCATTTTTTCATGATCAGGCAGCTAGAACAACAAGCTGCCTGTTCAATACACTTGTTCTAGCAAGGCCCTTTATGCCTTCACGCCAAACCGTATTGAGAACATTGCGTTTTTTCAAAATTGTTACTCGTCCACGTTGAACCAGAAAGCATGTACCAACTTTGACTAAGTGACTCTAACAAGTACTAACTTTCGTTCCAAGGACCACCTCTATGGACTGGAGCCGCCTCTGGTACTA
Source organism: Orchestia grillus (assembly GCA_014899125.1). Taxonomy (NCBI): domain Eukaryota; kingdom Metazoa; phylum Arthropoda; class Malacostraca; order Amphipoda; family Talitridae; genus Orchestia; species Orchestia grillus. The sequence continues at coordinate 35,999 of VOMN01114324.1, read as the reverse complement.
TATATATAAATATAGAGCACCGCTAAGGCAGAAGACAGTCTTATGTTCCATGCAAAATTAATTGCTTGATGGCTTACCCGAACGTCGCTCTGTTAACTTTTACAATCCCAATTGAAAAAGAAAACTTTGACTTTTTGTCCGCTATTTGGAAGAAACAGAATCAAAGGCTGGGAGACTTTCAACGCTTTCGGATAATTTGTTCGAGTTCTTCCAATAATAAATACTTTTGAATCGTTCAACCATACATTTTAATCGCATTGCACCAACAATTTTTGTGACACAAAACAATACTACAGCTCTAGCTCGTCAGCAATGGAATCAGGTTATAAATTTGAAATACAAAAAGTTCTGAGACGAGGAGTTGTGAGTCATACTAAATACAAATTAAATATCCTTTTGACAACGGCTTTCCCTCCGGCCGAGCCGGTCTAAACTTGTAGTTTTGTTCGAGTAACAAATTTCACGTTGATTTTCATTATTTTAAATTAGCACACGGTGACCTCTAAAGTCTGGCCCAGTACGTAGCCGCCGCAGGGATTCACATTCGAGACCTTTCGAACAGAATGCAAGCACGTAACCACCAGACCACTGCCCCATCCCCCTGAGGCCATTGAAAAATTACAGCAACAGCACGAACAGAACTAAATCTCCGACACACAAGCGGGCTAGAGGTTGTCCGTCAAGTGCGCAGACGCTTCACACCTCACCATTGTAAGAGCATTGCATTATGTTGAGCAGCGGCTCTCGATCCAGATTCCGCAGAACCCTTACGTTCTGCAAAAAGTCCCTAAGGGTTTCGCAAGAACATGCGACACTTTTAACTTTGACTTAATTTCATGAGCGTAATAATACTCAGCACGCAAAATATATTCGTGGTCAATGTATACTGTAATGTAAACATCATATCTAACCTACTTCGATGTTAAACGCAAGGGCAAAAACGTTGAGAAACGCTGCGTTAGAGAAAGTCGTCGTTGGCCGCGTACGATCAGGTCATAACGGAGACCGGCTAAAGCAACAGGTAGTGCTTGCTAAGGCAACAGGTAATGCTTGCTAAGGCAACAGGTAATGCTTGCTAAGGCAATAGGTAATAACTATTTGTTGGTTATAGTCGAATGCATCCTGTCGAGCAAATCTCATGCCTCAGTTAAATTACAACACTCAAGTAACATGGTTAAAATTAAATAAATTGGAGAAGATATTAAATATCGTATGACTTTACCAGTCCATATCTTGCTCTTAAGTATTTCTTTCCTAAACACAACTTATCGTGTGGTTAATTATGATGTACGCTCCTCATTTAACATGGGGTCATCACGTTCTATAACCCCGTTGTATTTTCGTGGACACTTCCCCATAGGCATTGCCCTAGAGCACGCATTAAAATAATGTTGTGCACGGGTACGTAATACGTATTTACTTTGGGTTAAAAAGAGTTTGAAATCTTTACGACTCTTGGAAGACTCTTACCAGTGCTCTTTTCAGACAGTGCTTCCACCAGGTCCATGTCCTCATTGACGAACCTATTGAATGAAACTAAATAACAGCACATCTTGGCATGAGTGATAACGTCGAACTCAAAAACAACTTCTGGAGTATTTCACAGGCTTCTCAGCGTAAATCTCACCGGATTTAGCCTTCTCAGCTGACCATATTGGAGCATTACATAATGAGGTCATGTATCATACATCCGTACTGAAGCTACCGTTCCGCCTACACAAATAACACTCAGTGGCGGAGAAGTTGCGCTCGCTCGTTATCTATCACACCAAAGGTCAACTATGCAGGTCGATGGGGCTTCGCTGTAGCAGCAGGCGAAAAGCAGGCAACGCCTTGATCCCTTGTTGATCGCACGAAACCAGGTAAAGTGGCTGCTTGCCAGACAGGTAATGCAGCCATAAAGCGGGTCATTTGTTCCAATAAAATGAAAATGTCGGGGAACGAAACTAGCAAGATGGAGAACTGAAACATCTATACGGTGATGAATAGGGTATTTTACATCACAGAATGGAAAATGAAACATACTACTAAACATTTTCGCATCGAAATTTCTCATTCAAAAACTGTGGAAAAACTGTGAAACCGCGAGAGAAAGTACAGTGCGATTTTATTGGAAGTTATAGGGTTGAGGCGGCAAAGTTTTCTTATGGTTTTTTGGAGTCCTTCACACGGTGCTATTGGCTACCGGCAGGTAGAGGTGCTGAGTGCGATTTCAAGTAACCTGGAGCTCTCAAAAATGGTCGAGATTAAGTACGGAGGCGTTGCTATAGAACGTGATTACAGGAGTTAATACTTCTCCAACTCAGGTACCAATGTTCGAGCTCGACGCTGGGATTTCTGAGCACACGTCCGTCAGAGCCAAGCCCTTGGAAGTATCCATGTTGCATCAATCATAGAACATTTCATAAAGAGGATAACTTGATGTACTTCGGTCTCAATGTGCCTCGAACACAGCGTTGGTTTTAGCCCTCCGTGCAAGTTTTTCGGAAAACTACCACTTTCTCTGCACGACCAATAATAGTTCCCAGAAATATCCGAGGAGGGCTAATATCTACAATACGTCCATGGTACATTGTGGCTCACGTACGACATGCTTCTCTTCTATAAATCCTCGGCTAATGGTGCGCTCAGTTCGATAAACATGGCGAGTTCCTCGCCAGAATCCAAGCACTAATAACTGAAAATCATTCGTTATCCTGAATGGTAAAACGAAGAGAAGTCGGGCTCGATCACTATGAAAAAATTGATTAGAAAATTTCATGAAAATTTGCGTATGATAATTTCTATGACCCCTGAAAATTCGTGGTACTTTGATGAATGATTATGCACCTAGCTATCATGGCGCAGAAATGATGTTAGCAGAAAGCATTGCCCCAATTTTGTTAGTGACACTTCTTTTTCCATGAGAAAGATAAAATTGTTCGTGTTGAATTTCAAAGTGTCTAGTTGTTCATAGTTTCTGATTAATAATTCCTAATGGTATGTTGTTTCACACACCCTGTAGAAATGGGTTACCCACCGAATACAATACGTGTCAATTCCACCGCTCTGTTTCAAAGAGACAAATATGACAACATTTAGTGCTCACTGAGCGTAAATATTTTTCGACGGATGACGACGATCTTGCAGCTCCTTCTGGGCAGATATAGAATTTTCCTACTGAGCTGTTCATTTTGCAGAATTCCAAATACTATTGAACAACAATCCAGCTAGTGCACAACGTGAGTAAACTGGTAGACAATGCAAACTTCCAACATAAAACGAGTTGAAAGGAAATGGGTTACAAGACTAATGCGAACAACTGCAGGTTTGAAGCACTGAAAAAAAGCACGCACGTCAAATCCATTTAAGCTGAATTTCATGGTGAAAAGAAGAAAGTTCAGAATGGCTATCGGTGTCATTGGTCCTTGTCTTAGGTATTGATTTCCAAGTTCCTTTTCACTATTTTCCCGTAAGCCAGATTTTATTTGTTAACTCGTGTGAACTTCCATAATCTTTTACTGTGACGAGTTCAAGTCGACCCAAAAAATGAAAAACGTTCTGAACATATCGATCATTTGTAGAAATTGAACAATGAAAACACACGAACCATGCACTGCATAGTCATTCCAAGTGGTAACAGTGGACTTGATTAACTTTCTGTCCCGAGGATTTGTAGAATAGTGATGATCAAGTCCCTGGCTGCTTTCCATTCTGTCATTCTCCGGTTGCGGGCCCGTATTGCAGGTGCTGCAGGCAGGAGCACACATATTGGGAGCATAACCCGTGATTTAAGACACCCAACGTACACATAGGCATGTTCAAGCAATAAATCAATTTTCAGTAAAAGGAATTTCGAGAATACTTACTAATTTCGTTGAGAAAATCGAGCGGGTCCTTTTCCAAGCTCCACACCCACAAGCCGCTTACCTGCCCAAAAATAAAGTTTCACGTTATTTTCGAGAAAGCCTCAATCCTCGCCTAATTTATGTTGAACGAACAACGAAACTTTTCGAATTCTTTTACACATTTCGGGAGGTACCCTGCGTCCCGTAAACCGGACGTTTATAAAAATCGTTGTATTTCCACATTAAAGAAAAATGTTCCCCTTCTGTTTGTTCTATTTTAATCTAATGTACCTGACTATCATTTGAATCTAAATCAATATAATAAAACTTGCACTGACTGAAATATTTCGCATTATGTGGGAAATGTCACATTTTTTATCTAACAGAATTCCCGTGCTGAAAAGGCTCTCCCTCGGCAAGTCGTTACGGCCATCAAGCGGATCCTCGGAGTATCAAATAGCTAATTGAACTTCAAGTTCACAAGGAAGCTTCAATAAATGATCAAATGTTTTACCAGCCAGCATACCTGAACAATAGTGAGTAACTGAAATCGCGTACGAGTGTTACAAAGATGTGGATTTAAGTGTCAGCTACGTAACGCTGTTCACTTTTACTCCCACAAGTTCTTATCAACTAACTTAATTTCACAATCAAGAATTGTAGGAAATAAACACATCAAGACCTAATTCCTACATGCCTTGCAAGCGTTTGAACTAAAAGGTTCCACTATTTCATAAGGTTTCTAGCGAGTTCAAGTACGACGTTTCTCAGAACTCTGAAAACATATTCTAGGCCAGGAAATTTATGTAGGCTTAGGAAAGGTCCACTTAAAAGCCGTAAGTAAATATGAACAATTTTCAATAGGTTTGGGATAGCACCGAAATATTTGAAAATAATCCTTCCTTTGACAAAAAACTTAAAAGAACGACAAATTTTACTCGAAAAAAATTACCTTTGAGCGCTGAAGCGGTGATTCCTCTGGCACGATACAATAATCGTCTTGCTCTCCCCCCAGCCGTCGGGCGTTTGCCTTATTGCGCCAATCTTCGACTAGCTGGACGAAGTAAGACTTGCATCACAAGAAACTGTTTGCGTTCCTATCAGTGTTTAGTGGTGGTAAAACTCAAGACTTGATCTATCGAAACGAAAAAATTAATCGTACACGACTAAACAGTATTTGACGGAAAAATTAGTTACGAAAGAGCTCATACGCCTTTCGATTTGCTGGTTTCATTTTTTGATGATCTTGGCTATGCTATTCTTTCCAAAATTTCAACTCGCTATTGACTCAGACAAATTTTTCTGACAAATTAAATTTTACACATTTTTCCCGCTACTATTAATTTTCAACTGTTGTGCACTTCCCACTTAAAAATTGCACGAAAACTGATAGGAAAACAAGCACTTATAGATGCTAGACGGAAATAGGTCGGAGACGGCAAGGAAGCACAATTTAAGGTAGGTTCTATCACTTATTCACAAGTACGGCTCAAATTTTTGTGCAGCTATTTTGAATCATTCTCTGTTATACTGATGTCAGAAACTTGATGTATAATTCTTCCGCTAAAAATACTGATAATATAATGAAAAGAGCCACAAAATTGGTGTTTAACTATCACAATACGATAATAAATAACTTCTACAACGAACACTATGGCATTGGCGGGCGCAGTACCGAGGCTTCATCAATGACTAGGGAGTTGGTGCGTACATGGTGCAGTGCCAGGGATGTGAAATTAAATGCGAGCGTGCCACCAAGTCCAGGATTGTGAGCCGGTCTAGGACGCTTCTTCCTCAGCATCCACCTCTCATTATTGATGATACTGGGCTGCCGGGGTCCAGATCTTTGGAGATACTGGGCGTACAGTTCGATAAGAATCATATTTGAAGCTCACATCAAGCGCCTCGTTTCCCGTGCCCTTAGCGGGGGGGACTCCTGCGTAAGGTCAATGCAATGGTCAGAGACGTTGAGGTCGTCCGCACATATTTCTTTGTTTTCATATTGCCCCTGTTGGAGTAAGGCTCGCCTGCTTGGGCTTCCATTGCTGCTTGCCGCCTTGGTTTGTTATATCGTCTTGTTAACTCGGTTTGCCGTCTGTATTCTTAGGGCGGTTTGGTGAGCCTGTTCCCCAGGCGAAATATTGCTGCCATTATATTTGTGCGTTTAATTAAGAAAAGAAAATTATTGAACATTGCATTGCGCGATCAGTAATGCTGGACATTGGTTGCCTTCTTCCATTCCTCCGCAAAATTACTTGAGAAAAGCACGCGGGCTCTGGCTGCTGCCTCTTTGCATTGGAGCCTCTGTGGTGCCAAACTGAACAGTTTGGCAGCTGTTTTATGCTCCGATTTGTTTTGGCGTGGAATTCATGGCCCGGATCTGTAATTGACCGTGGGGGGGTCCAAGCGTTCCAGGCATCAGTGACTGTTTTGAGTTGTGTTGCTCAGCAGCAGCCGTGCGTCTTGAGGTTGCGTTGTGCTCCTGTGGGTCCAACCGTCTCTTGACGTCTGGACGTGGTGTTTTTAATTAGAATAATAATAATAATAATAACGATAGAAGAAGATATTACATTATAGGCTAAAATCAAAGCGGCAAGAGTCGGTTTTCATAATGTAGTGTAACGTAAGCCAAATGCTTCATGATCAGTTTGAAAGACTATTGACTGAGTGGTTTAATTTTTTCGTCGAATCAAGTCAGACTAATTGATAAGAATTAGCCTTCCTCTCGTAAAATACAAGACTAAAATATAGACCATAAGAGGCTTAAATTGTGTTTTTAAGCTTTAATGCAATGTAACAACAGGAAAAGCAACGTAAGACAGAAAATAGTTTTTATAAAACAATTCCGAACTCACGGATTCCACCTGCAGAGCTTAAATTCTGCAGAATTCAGAAACGCAAATTTACCAGGTGGGAGCTCGAAGCAACAGCGAATAAAAATGTGTAAACAGAGCGGAGCGGGGACCTGCTGACGCTTGTTTCTTGCATCCAAGGGGCACAAATGTGCGTCATTTTACGAAGGCATGGACGCCTCTTGTTTTGTCTGGTTCATTTCATAGAATGATTCTGCGACTAATATTTTATTAGATTAGATTATCAGTTAGTTTGAAACCCTGTATCCGCATGAAATGAGATCAAAAGAGAGCAGAGAGAAAAGAAAATGTATGAACTATAAAGAACAGGAATTCATGCACAGGTATGCTCCTACATAGGGTCCCTGTGCATAAAAACAGCTAGTTACGAATGAAGAAAAAGAAAAGAAAAAGAAGGGAAAACAAAGAGAATATGAAACTGATAGAAGCAAAGCGGGCACGAAAGATAGAAGGCCCGAAGGCCAATATATAGCTGAGGTCACCTAGCAGTGCCCTGCCGTGGTCGCCGGTCCACATAGCATACGATGGACAAACCTATTAAACCTAACCCTTGCGTCGATATCCTATGCCACCTGAGGGGAGACTGAGAAAATAACTCGTCAACGGAGTGCACACCTGAACGTTGCAGTAATATGTAATATGCTGAAAAATGAAGGCTATCTAAAGCCTACATTTCAAATTGCAAATTTCGAAATTGATGAAAATCCCCTAAACATGTTATGTCGACCGATTAGTCTTTAAATATAATATTTTTCGAACATAGAAACAGTACTTGCGTGAAAATTGCAAGACATGACGCTCTCAAGATGTTTCAAGAATGGCTCGAAAATGCTGATCCATTTTTAATTATTATAAAGAAACAATGAATCGAACATTTTATTTTATTTTATACACAAGTTTAAAGCTCCTTAGCCACATCTAATACGATCACAAGAGAGCAAGACGAAGGAACCATTAATATGGACTTAAGAAATCGTGGAACCTATTCACAAGTGTATCCCCCACAAGATCCCTTTCGCATAGAAGCAACAAATTAAGATAGAAAAAGAAGAAAAGATGGAAAAAAATCTGCGCAGAAGGCATGAAAAAGGAAAGAAGCAAAGTGGGCACGAAAGATAGAAGTCCCGAAGGCCTAGCTATAGGTGAGGTAATCCAACTGAGTCCCCTTGGGGATACCAATCCCAATTGCATAGGATAGACGAACTTGACTAACCTGACCCTATTGCCTATGGCCTATCCTATGCCCCACGAGCGGAGTGAATCTAACAAAAAGTTTATATTCTTGGTAAACAGATCACTCTTAACTGAGATTTGTAACGACCGACAAAGTTTTAATACACATAACAGTTTTACTGAGGCCTTTAAATTTTTCCACACAAACTATGCTGAAGCTGCGGCTCACGCTACTCTTCATTATGCATCAATTTGTTTCTAAGAAAATTGTCAAAGGAGCAAAGTAAGTTGCAATCCGTTCATGAAATATCAAGAAAATACGAAGGATAAAATGTTGGTTAACATTGTAAGTCAATAACCTACGCAATGTGTGTTGGTGCGTCGTCTTTTGTGATTCCCTTCACGCACCTTTTGATTTAGTTCCTTGGATATTGAAATGTGACAAAAGATCTCTCGAAATCGTGAAATACTTGAAGTTTGAAAACACTAAATTGCAACGCCTCTTCACAAAGGACTCACTCGCCAAATGCACAATATTCTAGGTAGAGGTAATGAATTCGCTCCGTTTTCTTGTGGTCTTCAGGGAAGGTACAAGGTCTAGGCACCAACAATCAAGGAGTTGCGATGTAATTTGAATTTATTCCAAATATATGAAACAGGAGTAAAAGCTTTTCAATTCGACAGCATAACTTCAGCGACTAGAGGTACGTACCACCAGCGGAAAAGATTGTAATCAAGTACAATGTACTATAAACAAATTCGAAGTTACCTTTAAAATTAACTTATTTAGAAAACCAGTATCTCATTCACCGTACCACCGATGAATTCATAGAATCAATGATAAAAGTACTCGGGTGGCCAAAATTATGAATGATTATAGATGCTCCGGTGGAAAAGTTAGACTGGGAAGTAGTATTACCCAACTTATGGCGGTGAACGGTTCGAAACAACAAAAAAATTCGTCTGAAGTGCTTCGTCTCACTCTTGATGTCAGCATGCCCTCCTGCTCCTGCTGCACCGAGCAGTCGTCCGAGACGCTCCTGAGCGGTGCAATTATCCCATGAAACCAATTGTTCCCTTTCAAACATTTACGGAACACTAGTGTTGAAATTCACTATTGGAAAACTACATTAGTTTTCCTCTCGTGGAAAATAACCGGGTTTCTAATTAGGATCGGCAGTTTTGAGCAATACTTAATATACTTTAGAGTAACTTAAGGGAAATACTAACAACTCTCATTCTCCTTAATTATGTATTACGTCTGTTGAGACGTATCAGTCAACTTTGAAAACTAAGTCCGAACATAGCAGGAGTTGGATAAACTTTGTAATGATGAAAAAAGTTGTACTTTTCAGTATTAGCTTCAAGTTTTCAAGTCCCGAAATAAATTCGTTACTGAGCAACGCCTTCACTACCGCGACCGTGGCTATCACTAGAAAAAGAATGAATACTCTACACAAAATGTAAATAACATTTGATATAGAATATTCATTTTGTTCAGAATTCGGTACACTTAATTAAGAATCACTCGGTAAATGCCCAACACTGGTGTCGTGAGCCCACGGCCGTACAGCTGCACAAAATTGATTATTTCTTACAGATGACGCACCCCTCGTCATGCACGGGTCTGCTTTGACGGTAAAAAGAAACCACAAAAGTTCATTGCATAAAAATAAATACCTTATTATATAAGCGGCATCAACTTTTTATGATAACCTTGTACTAAAGGCTTCAAATTTACCTGGCTTATCCCACATCTCCTCTTCACTAAAGTTCGCTGACAATTTATGTACCGTCATAAAATGAAGTGACAATTATCTAATTTTTACGACTGAGACTAAAAATCGCAGAATGCATTTCCAGATGAATAAACTCCTCTGTTCAGCAATACAGCCTTGTTAATGACCAGGACGACATCGATCATCATATGAAAACTAGCAGTGATGACGGAACTTCTAAGCTGCTAGAAATGATAACACGTGTATCGACAGTGGAATGAAGCAGACATTTCCCTCACATTTGTGAGGTCATGATGGCAGTAGCCCAAAGTCACCATAAAGTTTTACGACAGCATGGTACCAGCACGGTAGCAGCATGGTACCAACACGTAGCAGTTTTGTAGCAGCATGGTAGCTAGTGCCAATAAATCGACAACGGACTGAGAGTTAACGTTAAGTTGCCTATTGATGAAAGGCTCACCTATGGTGGGGAAGGGACCATGAAGCTTTACTCCAGCTATCAGTTCAACAAAAAAAATCATTTGCCAAGGGCTCTAAGTCTAAGATCAATCCTTTCGTAACAAGGGTCTCCGTTACAAAGCTCTCCGTTACAAGGTTCTCCGTTACAAAGCTCTCCGTTACAAAGCTCTCCGTTACAATTAATCTGACCAAGAGAAGCACTTGTTTTCTATAGTTGAAAGCTAATCAGACTATGATGCAACTGCTTCAAAAAAGTAAACTAAACTATCTCAAAAAATTTATGTCAATTTCTGGAACGATAATAATATGCACAAAAACTGGTCTTTTGCAAAACTATCACCCCATAGTTATTTTTAAGAAGTATCACTTTCACGCGCCAAACGTTAGTCCCGAGTTCATACTTCCTTCAATGTCGAAGGACGAGTCAACTGGTTTTAATCAAACACGAATTTTTCAACTTTGCACGAGTAAATTCGTCACTAAACGTTCGATTTGAAACAAAAGAGAAACTTTGGCTTGAATATAATGGGGCTTTTCAGCCTTTCTCGGTGTAAACTGACCATTTCCGGGTGTGCTCTTATGTATCGAGCAAATTAAGTCGTCTCAAAATGGCGCATTTTCAGTAGAGAACCTGCCATGGAAGGTGCACACGAGCCACCCGACGGCTCAAACCTGGCCACCCGACGGCTCAAACCTGGCCACCCGACGGCTCAAACCTGGCCACCCGACGGCTCAAATCTGGCCACCCGACGGCTCAAATCTGGCCACCCGACGAGCTTTGGAGAGCCGCGGAGCAGACGGAGGGGAAACACAGGCGTGCACGGCGCTGTCCGCTACGTGCAACCTATCTTTGATGAAGAATTTTACGACTTGGTATGATGTGAACATTTCGTTATACCTCCATTTATCATTTCAAAAAATATCTTTCGGCAGAATTTTGTTAGGCAAAACATTTTAAAGTTGATTGCATGGAGAAAAAGAAGAATTCTTTGGAAAACAATTGTGAGAGGATCACGTATTCCTCACACGGTAGATGCTACCAATAAAACCGTACCTGAACATATGGTAATAGTAATGAGATACAAAGGCTATCGCCTTTTGAAATCGTTTCGTTTACTCTTAATGTTTTCTAGCTGCTTGTGTGCCGCGGACATGTAAAACCTCAACGGCAGCTCAGGTTTCAAAAACCTGCAGGCATCTTGTCGCTAAAGGTTGACACTAGCAGATTGTTTTCGCTTACTTTTCTTGAAAAACTGGCACTCGCCCAAATGGTTTCGCTCGCTAGTTTTCACTCGCTAGTTTCGCTCGCTCGTTTCGCTCGCTCGTTTCGCTCGCTCGTTTCGCTNCAGAGTTTTCACTCAGAGTTTTCACTCAGAGTTTTCACTCAGAGTTTTCACTCAGAGTTTTCACTCAGAGTTTTCACTCAGAGTTTTCACTCAGAGTTTTCACTCAGAGTTTTCACTCAGAGTTTTCACTCAGAGTTTTCACTCAGAGTTTTCACTCAGTGTTTTCGCTCAATGTTTTCAATCACTATTTTCCCTCGGTGTTTTCGCGCATTGTTTTTGAAAAAAGCCAAGTCACTCATTTCCACTATTTTTTTCCAATCTGACACTCGTTCTATGTTTTCGTTCGATGTTGTCGCAAAAGGCTGACGTAAATATGTTTTTTTCACATTTTTTTCCTGCGGTACCCGCTTATTGCCGCTGCTTCTGCTGCTGATGATGCTGCCGCTGCTGCTGCGTTGCAGCGTGGTGTCACTAGACAAACGCCACAAGGGCTTTACGATGCGCACAATTCCTCAAAATGAGAAAAAATTATGTCTTCGTGAGGAAAGCTTGGGTTATGAATACCCTGTTAATTCCTTCAAATAAGTAAGACAACTATAATAAACTCACAAAATATAACACGAATCCTCGATCTTTACAAATGCACAAACATTATAACATCAAGGATGATAAAATGATGTTACATTACTCCGATAACTTAAGAACAAGGTTCTGGAAATAGCCTTCGGAAATGGAAAATTACATCTGTGAAACCTCAGTGCTTAACTATGAACAACAAATAGCTTTCACCTCGTGACTCAAGTAGAAGGCAGAGCCTCTCTCTTTGATACGAGCCAATCGGTATAAAATAATGGTAGATGTTCTGTACTGAAGCTCTCACTAAGGCGATTCAAAATGCACAAGTAGGGAAAGTAAAATGCAACATCTAAACAGCAAACGAGAATATCAAAACCTTGCTCTCTCAAGGCCATATCTTGAAATGTCCCTCATTCTGCATCTAACCAGATGAAGTGATTGTTCATCCCAACACAAGCTCGGAACACGACACAAAAGGTAAAAGTAAAGGAGTTAGCTCAACACACGTGTGCACAGAGAAACTTTTCTCTAAAAGATGATGGAGAATACGGAAGAAAGTCTCACTAGAATTCCCACCCTTAAGCTGTTCAAAAGAGCCGTGCACAAGGTCAACTACTGCAAAATTGGCTTCATTGCAACTTCCCATTAGGGGAAAGTAACAATGAAACAGTTTTGAATCGTCCTGCAATCAATATTTTGATTGGACTCTCTTCTAAGTCCGAGTGAGGGCTCGTACGTTCACAATTCTATGCAGTAGGGAAAAAATTACCAACGATACAAGGACTCTTCGGTTCTTATTTGCTGCAACGTAAGATCTCAAAGCAGCCTTGCAAACAACGTTCATATAACAAACAGTAGTTTTCTACAGAAATGTCCGATGTGATGTTGAGTTCTTTCTGAGTGGACGAAAAAATGGAATGATTAACCAAGAGTTCTGGGAGCTAGCCAAGGGCTTCTGAACGGAAGAGAAGTGTTCTATAGGAACTAAAACTTTTTGAAATGAATTTCCAACCTGTCGACCAAAATATAGAGCCAAGTGTTATGTACTTCGAGCATTTTAGGGCTTCATAAAAAATTATTGAGTATTGTCTATACTATCTAGTAAGAACATTCAAAAGGGAAATTTTGTGGATTAATGCTTGGAAATATGAATGCAAAATTTCAGCCTTTAGTACACTAAGGGCGGAACGATACGTTCTCGTAACGTTAACGAAAATTGACCATTATAACACCTCGTTCAAAGATGGCAGATGGACTGTTGGAAGTGTAGCAATGAATTTTCAATTTTTATAATTTAACGTTATTTCTGACACGAGAGATAGCATGAAGCCTAATAAATAGGCTAAAAAACAAACCACATTTATGCCATTGCACGTTCCAATTTCATACTGGGGTTTAACACTAGTACTCGTACATGTGACTTCACATGGTACCTTAAAGATTCTTTTAGAAGATAATTTTCCTCGTCAAGCTTACGCGATGTAGATAAATTTCACGACCTCGTGTTCGGAGTCCGATACTCTGGATTACAACAGCAACATCGAACACAAATTTGATTCCCTAGATGCAGAACTCAACAACACTCTTAGTAAAAGTAAACACTAACCTCCGTAAAACTGTAAAATGTTAGTCTACAGGACACAGTAATAGCTCAACACTTGTACACTACGGTTCCGTATAACAACGATTGGAGGCAGCGTAGGCATCGAAAAGGAAAGAATTATTATTAAATAAAAATTAAAATAAATGGGCACACGTTTCTGAAATTGTCTTCCAAGGCACGAAGTTCTGCCTCTCGAGAGGAAAAAATGACGAAGAGACGAACTCTAACTAAGAAATGAAATTCTGCTTCCTAATCTATTAATTCCTGAATCAACTGAGAACAGCTGCATAAGCAACTGAGAACAGCTGCATAAGCAACTGAGAAAGGTCAATTCCCTATGGTACACTGACGAGAACAAGTCAAATTTTCAGCCTAACCTTCATACTGTGTTTCAGGATCCTTAACGTTCGAAACGTTTCTTAAAGACTTCAAAAAGCTAAGCGATTGAAGAAATCGACAGTACACTATATTTCAAACTACAAATTGGAGATTATGTTGAAAAAACTAAACTTTAAAGTACGTCCACTCCATAAAATTTTATTTAAAATGGAATCCATTTCTAAAAGAGCAAGTATGAACTGTTCGGCTGAGGCTCATAGCCGCTGGTAGAACTTTTCTTTGCTCATTTTCTTCTACCACATCGACACTCGTGAACTTTTTATTGCTCATTTTCTTCTACCGGATCGACACTCGTGAAATTGCTCCAGCATCTTTTGATAAAGATTAAAATTTTGGATCAAAGCAAAATCCCGGCACTATTGACACCATTTCACAGAGTGAAGATCATTCAAGCAATTTCTCATTCTCGTTCATTCATCTACTGTTCATAACAACTTCATAAACACCCGGTATCAGCCATAAGATAAGAAATCCTACCCTCCCAAGAGAAGACGCTTAGGAGCAGCCTTCTTAAAGCAGCCGTGAGTAAAATGTAACAATGTTCCCACCCCGAGAGACCAGCTTTGCCGTGTGACGGTCTCATTTGTGCGTATGGAGACGAGGTGAATTTCCCTGTTCCCTCGACCAAGACTGATCTTTTCAGCCCTGGAGCGAGCGCGGTGGGACCGCTACGCTACGGCGCATGGCCAGGCCATTTCATTTGCGACGCAATTTTTTCCTCCGTCCAAGTGCGCATGCAGCGAGTACAGAGACGGTGCTGGAGCAGAAGGTCGTTTGAATAGCTGCAACTCTAAAGGGGCCACTGCGAGCAAGGTACGGTTTGAAGCGAAGCTGGACAGTAAGTCCGACGTCGTTGGCATACATCTCTGACACCACTAGCAGGGATGGAAAAATGTTTTGTTGAATGAAAAAGCTATCAATTATTAGGAAATACATACGAAAATCTCTAATTAAGGTACCATGAAGCGAATCTGCAAGCAAGTAATTCAGCTGTAGCTCAAAGTCCCAGCACCAGCAGAGATTGTAGCTCTGCTGTATCACCAGTGTAGGAATAAAAGATAAAGAATCACCAGCGAATAAGGCGTGAAGATGAAAAGAAGCAAAGTGGGCAGGAAAGATAGAAGTCCGAAAGGCCTAGCTAAAGCTGAGGTAGCCGAACAATGCCCCCCTGGAGACGCCAGTCATAACATAGGATAGAAAAACCTAACCTAACCTTCTTGCCTATGAACTATCCTATGCCTCACGAGAGGACACATTTTCCATTACACTACACGGAGTAAGAGTTATATTCACCCCCGGGCTGGCATTTTCAGGAGCCTCAATGACTAAGGCTGTAATATCTCAATTCCTTACTATACGGTTTTCTTAGCTCCAAAGCTGCCCACAATTTTCAATTGCTCACTTTGTCAAATCCTGTGACAATATCCGCACACAATTGCGTCCTGACGACTTTTTCACATCCTCTTATTTCCATCACTTTGAAATAGACCTTCGCTTAAGCAGGCGAAGTTGTCTTTGGGGCTACAAAGGAGGACCACGGAAGTTGTAGGAGTGCGGTGCAACTTTAGCTGCCCCGCAGGAAGTGTTATCGAGGACCTATTGTAGTACACGCTCCTCATGCCATTGTTCTGGGAGAGGCTTCATTTAACGTAGATCCTAAATTTCTTGTGCGAGGAGAGAATTATTATATCACATTGTACATAGAACAGCTAGGCCAACCGGTCTGAAAGCAGCGCTCTGAATGCTGAATATTATGTCGCACAGATACAATGAAGGTAAATAGGTATAAGAGTAGTAGAATTTTCAGTTCAGTATGAATTTACTCAGACAATTCACCTCCATAAATTGAAAAATTGAAGAAAAACTTGGAAGTAGGCAAAAAGGGGAAGAAACGTGACTTCACAACAATAAGGTTATAGATTGTCTGGGCCAGCACTACTAAATCTTCTTCAGCTGGTTAAGGACATCGGTTGTTCAAGAACAACCCTTAGAGAACCAAGACACATAGGGAAGCCTCTGTTAGTTCCTTCTGTTTAGATCACCACTATGAACGATACAGAAGAATCCCTTTCAGCGCATCATGCTCGGCCATGAGCGGAGAAAATTTTCTATTACATTTCTAATCAAAATTTCTTATTTAATCAAAATCTATTGGAAGAAACTCTTTCAAACGAAGGAATGCGCGCAGAAATAAAACCCCAGTCTAAGAAATTTGAAAGAAAAGAGCAAGATTTTGGATAGACGAATTAATGGCAGCAGAAGGCATTTTCAGAGATATCTTCAACAATCCGCCTAACACCTAGCCTTTCTAAGAAATTCTTTCCTTGACCGGCTTCACACTACGTGAACGAAAACATTAAATTCACATTTCCTGAACTCTTTCTAGACGAAGCTTTATGATACGGCAAATCCGACATAACAACGAGCTGAAATTTATCCTGTTGGAAAACTGGATAGGCAGTCCCTGCGCGCTGAACCTCACACTGTGTTATCAGTGAGCTACTTTCACTGCCACACTCGCTCAACTCAAGTGACGCAAAAACTTCATCGAAAGTTGCAAATATTCGGTCACAAACTAATTAATTAACGTAAGGCTGTGAAACAATGACCCCATGCAGGGATAATTTACTTATTTTCATATTATCGCATAGCCGCATCAAATATTTCATATACTTTTTACCTTTCCTGCGTATCACCTCGTTCGTAAATTTCACGACACAGCGATGACGTAACCAGCTACGAAACTCTACGGTTAACACACCGAACATTTAACTATCAAATTTCGCAACATTGGTAGTGAAAATTCAGGGTGAAACAAGTAGCAGTAGTTGTATAGATTGGAGCACCTCAGTGACTCAGACTAAGACACACCGAAAGAAAAGTGACCATTTAGTACGAACATTAGGGAACGGGGAATCTATGCACGAGGGATGTTCCAAGTTTGGATCCCCACGCATAGAAACAGCAAGTTAAAAATGAAGAAGAATAAAAGGAAAAGGATAGGTAGCGAAGAAGGTGTGGAAATTTAAGGAAGTGAAGTGGGCATCAAAGACAGAAGTCCTGACGGAAGGTCTATCTATACCTTAGATACTTCAACAGTGACCCTCTGGGGTCACAAGTCCCCATCGCATACGATAAGTAAACATAACTCTGTTGCCTATTCTATGCCCACAGAGGGGTGACGCCCAAGAACTCGCATCGAAAGTTGTAAAATATCAGAGGTATCTATGCTACAAAATGTATATTTATGTGTACAATGTTCCATTTTTTAAAGAATGAGGTTTTGAAAATTACTAGTAACTGCCGTCCAGTTTTAGGCATATTATTATGCTTAATTCAAAACCCCACTTCGTCACTAAAGTAGGAAAGGTACAAGTTCTGTCATTAGAAGAAACTCGATCTTCAACAGACGCGAATATTCCATTACTGAATTAACGAGACACTTAAAGAAGTACGTTAATCCCATTCTAACTCCAGTAAAAATTTTATAGATCAACACCAGCCCGTATTTATGATGAATTCCTCCTGTACACCTATAAGTCACCGTACATGTGTCAAGTATTATGCTACATTAATCTTAGCAAAAATAAAACAGATTCTTTCGATATTCGTCAATACTAATACACTGCAAAAAAAATACATTATTTGCCGTCATCCTGATGTTGAGTTTTGTCGCATAGGCCGGCACGGCTCAGACGCAATAATTGAGCTGTCGATAATGATTTGTTCCGGAACCCTGATTCTGCTTCTTTTTGTGTCAATTTACATGAAAATTCTCAATATAATTCAATTTCAATTAATTTTCTCAGTAATACATAGAAGTAGTAGTAGTGTAGTAGGAGTAGTAGAAGTAGTAGCAAAGACTCAGACTATCCCGCACCAAAATATAAGGGACCATTTAGTATAGATTTTTTATGAGAACGAGGAATTTATGCACAAGGCATGTTCAAACACAAGATCACCTGCGCATCAAAACAATAAGTAAGGACAGAAAAGGCAGTAAAGATAAGAAATACTTAGCAAAGAAGGTATGGAAATGAAAAAAGCAAAGTGGGCACGATAGAGTGAAGTTCCGAAGGCCTAGCTAGAGCTGAGGTAACTCAACAATGTTCCACTGGGGACACCAGTCCCCATAGCCGACTATAAACAGACCTAACCCCATTGCCTACGGTCCATCCTTTGCCCCCAAAGAATTTGTAGCTATAAACCAGAGCAATAAAATTCCTGTCTTAATCGAATGTACTTAAACAGCCCGATGTCTTTAGCACCGCATACTATAATTGCGCCACAAGGGACATTGCGCTCAAAAGTTCATAGACGTTGTCACTTATTGTGTTAGTCCACATCAGATGCGATGAAATAAAGAAATACGGAAACATTTTTCCTCTATGATGTCCCGCACACAATGACCCGGGACAAAGCTCCCAACATTCCGGACCCCAGCCCCATGTCCCCACTGTAATTGCTAACATCCGCTGCAGTAAAAAACGGAAGTTTTAACCTCTTTTTTTTAAGTAAGAAGATGCCCTGCTCAAACGTCGACTCGAGATGCTCCAAAACCAAAAGCGAGCGGACGCTTCATCAGAGATGCGTCTCCAACTCACTGGTGCAATTGGATTTGTAGAACATCGGTGTTTCGGCCTGTGGGTGCAACCGTTTCAATCGTACGGACACCACTGCCATCTAACGCCGTGTAAAAAGCACGGCTAAGTCTTGAACATTCACGTCTTGAGCAGTGAACCCACGTCGATAATTTCCTGTTGAAATGTACGATGCGAAAAAAATGGGTAAGCCCATCTTCACGATCGCTTGTCTAGTTTTCGATTTTTGCTGTGTGATGAAACCCACTTTTTTTTTAATTAGAGCATGCATGATCCCACACACTTATAGAATTCCATTAGAACCCTTGGAAGGAGCTATCCTTCATGTTTATCTGGATCGGCTTCCCCACCAGGTAAAATAAAATTACACATTACGAATGATTGAATATAACGTCAAGATTCAACACAAATCCCTGCAATATTTATTAAATGAGGATCTGATATATTGTTAATACTTGGGTTATAAACTTTTTTGATCTCGAGCAATGCATTTCAACTACAGGAGATCCTTTATGTGCATTAATATCTATGATCAACATTTGATCCATTTAAATATATCATTTTGCGCCTAAGATTTGGCCGCAGCCGGGAGCGTAAGATTTATCCACCGCTTCTACTTTTACACTAATGCTGAGGTAGCAGTTCATGGAGAATGACATGGTAAATCTCGAAAATCAAAAAACTACATAAAAATGATTGGTTGAAATTAAATAATTCAACCGAACAATATAATACAACGTTAAACACATACGTATTGTGTTTTTGAGTATATTCTAAACATGTAAGGTAAATCTCATTCTAGCAACACCAGAGTAAGGAAATTATTTGATATTCTTGCAACGCTAACCCAATAATAGAGTTGAAGTTAAGGAAATCGCCGGCAGGAATTTGATTCTCGAATGATAAACTTCCTTAATTCAATAAAAAATATCGGCTCGCTCAGAAGTTTTTAAAAAACTTTGCCGAAGAACTCCCGAAAGTCCAGAATTTTTTCAGGTGTCATAAGAAAGTTGAAGGCGACACAAAGGAACTTCACGATGCCCTCACATTCAGTCATCACTGGTCTTATAACCTATGGGATTGATTACCGTTTACATAAATAGGAGACAGTATTCAATGAATTACGTTAACTATATTTCATTTCCTTTCCTGAAACCGTTACTCCAAAACGATTTAATTAGGCAACCAAATGCCTGCAATATAAAAAAAACTACATAATTTGATAATAGTCCCAAAAATTATTACATCATCATTAGCTATATAACAAAATTCAAAGCTATTATAATCATGGACGTAAACACTTGTTCAAACTGTGTAAAAAATAAGCCTGATCAAAATTATTGGGCTTATAGATTCAAAATAAATTGAAATGGCTAGAGGATAATCTGAAGGTTGACTTTTCTAAAGTTTTGTTCGCAGACGAAACTCGTGTAACACTGATAACCCAGGTAGATGGTGCAAGGTTGGGTAACGACCGGACAAAATCGTCATCAGCATTTGAGACACCAACAAGGTGGTGAAGGCACAATGATCTGGGCTGGTATTATTGGGGGAGCATTAGTCGGTCCATGGAGTGTATACCAGATAGCGTCAAATTGATTGCTGATGCTTATGCAGTGTTTCTGAAGAAGAATTTTGAGCCGTGGTAGAAAAGCAAAGAGCTACCTTTAGAAGAATCATCGTGTTTATGCAAGATAATGCCCCCTCACATGCTGCACATAAGACCACTGAGTATCTTCGACAATTAGGCTTCAATAGATTTCGGAAAATGAACTGGCCAGCAAATTTTCCAGATTTAAGCCTGATTGAGAATCTGTACAGTATCTTGAAGCAAAGACTTAACGCCAACGGACACCGTTTCAATAGAAAGGATAAGTTGTGGGAAGTATTTCCTGAAATCCCGTGATATTACAGCAGATGACATCCAAAAATTAAAAAATTCAATGGATCGTTGACTTACTACAGTTATTTCCAGACAGCAAAAAGACATTTTCCATCGATTTGTTTTTAACTCTACTAGTGTTTGTATTTTTTATTATCTATTTGATTATCTTATCTTCTTAGTACATCAATATTCATATCCAACATTAATACGTTTTTCGCTCAAAATTGCGAGTCTTATCACACTTTTCTAATAATTTGGCACTCATGGTTCACCGTGAAAATACCAAAAATGAACCCAGTTTGCTTCCATCGTGCATCTCAGTCCAAAAAGTCCACTGATAGAATATGTTATTAGTGCCGACGTTGAAGGAAAATTTTACTTGAATGAATGTACAGTTTCTGAGCTATAATTTCTATAATAATTAGCCCGCAGTGTATGTAAGGTGCTGGAAAACTAATGGTGCAAACTTTGAGAGCGGATATAGAAACTCAAAAGAAGAACTGTTTCACGAATAGGTAAAAATTAAAATTGTCCGGGCAAGTACACCCGTGCGTGGCAACAAAGTTGATCCTTTAATTGCCTGACCGTTCCTTTCTTGGGTCAATCGAGATTTAGAGCGTCATTGCGCCTCGCTCAGTGAGCTCTCCGGTAAGATAAGATACAATTGTGTATATTCTCGAGCGAATGTCTGTCCTAGTGTTGATATATAACTGTGAATGTATATGCGTCTAAGAGGTGTCACTTGTTTATAGATGTTTCCGCTTTCGTCAGGATGGACTTTCTGGTTTGGCCTGCCTGAAGCCACCCTGGAGCTATGAAGTACCCCCGTAACATTGAATATTCGGATGCTTATCTTATTTATCTTGTCTTCGTTGGAATTTATTCAAATTTGCAAGAACAGTAAACTACGGCTATTCGTTCCCAGTAATATTCGCATGATCCCCATCCCCTATAAAAGAATCTAGTTACTGACAATTATTCATCGTTTCCAAGTCATCGAATCGCCAAGTTGCGTAGGGTCTATCTAACCAGGGTAAGGGCAGCCCAGCTGATTACTCGACCTTTTCTGCGGAATAACTTGCGCTCAAAACGTCCGCCCGCTACGTCAACACCGGTCTGGTATCTACACAGAAGCGATTGCTGGACACGATAAAACGATCCAAGGCATGATTCAGAGAACAAGAAATTATCCTAAAGGCCTACAACATTTAAAATCCTATTTCTCTAAAAGGAAGAATAGTTGCATTTTGGCTTATTCATGAAAAGTCTTCCATTTAGGTTTTTATGGCTACTGTCAAAGTTTGTACCATTAGTTTCCGAACACCCTACATACGCCATGTATACCTTTGCTGATTCCTCCTCTGTCTGGGGAGAGGCGGGGTCAAACTTGCTGCACAATTCGCTCAAGCCCCAGCAGCGGTAGCACACATTGATCTTGGCTGTAAAGTTCAACCATCCTTTGCACCCATTTTTTACATAAACAAACACAATTCTTAAGTAATTTTGAGAGAAGGATAATTTTAATATACCGATCTGTGCTCTAGACATGATACACAGTGCAGTTAATGTTTCAAAGGTGTATTCCCGTGTGCTCCCTCACGCTCGGGCCCGTTGCTCTCGCTGCGCCACTCCTGGCGTGATGCGGCTGCTGCTTGCTCGTCCCACCCACACCATGTAGAGGGTGCGTAAAAAATGTTACTGCCCTATGGTTGGTCATTAAAAATTAATTATTCATAGCCAGGGTATAATTTGAGCCTAATATATGCTTCCTTCATAGAGAGATTAAAAAAAAAGGCAATAACTTCCATGAGGTTACTAACACCAGTTGATTCCTGCCTTCTTGCCTTCAATTAGCAGCCAAACTCCTTCACTTGCATTCATTAGGCACAAAAATGCGAGTCCCTTGACTTGGAGTCAATTGCAAAAGTAACAACGCCCTGTTTATAGAACATTTAATTATCCATGTAAGAACTGACGGGAAATAAATAAAATAATATTGTTCGTAATGAGCACGAACTTATAAATACGGTAAGGGTGTTCGTTATAAACATAAAATTATGATTTAGGGTAATGTTGTTCGTTATGAACACAAAATTATTAATTCTGTAATGTTATTCATTATTAACACAAACTTACACGGTATTCAATAAAGAACGAACGACCGAGTTGTGATAACACTTTCGCGAAGCCCAGATCGTTGGTCAAGGAAGGCCCAGGTCAGCCCAAATCTCATTGAGGTACATCAGAAATTTACGAACCACCCGTTTCTCCAGCTTTTCTTACTCCGGCACACAATTTATTTACTTTATGATCTAGTATTTTACTTCAATCCTGAACTCTCAATCCGATATACCTGTCTTGGTTCTCCATTCACGCCTTACTCATGCAAATTATAAGTAATTAATTTACTTTTTTAATTAATCCTGACACAGCAATCCTGACTTCTCAATCTGATAAAACTTGTCTTGGTTGACATCACAGCGTCATTCTCTCGCTCTTTTCACCTTTATAACAAAGTTCTGCTCTCCTAATCTTTCTGCATGACTATTTTAAGTTAGTCCTTTACTATTGGCACCATTTAGCAGAAGATATGACCTATGCGCGCATAGTGCTTGCTTAACTTTCTTGTTCATGGAAAATTTAAGGTACTAACACAATACAAATGCTCGAAACCAGAAAGTGACGGTCAAACAACGTAAAAATGTCACATTCACGTCAGTGATTCTACATTCTTTACTCAAGATCAAGATTTCGCAGTGGGAAAAAAGTTCTGGAGGGATGTTGATAGCACCGCAACCTCGCGGTGGCAGATGGAGTTCCTTTGTCTCATCTAATTGTCGCGTAACACGGAAACAAACTAAAAGATTTCGGTGAAAAATGGCATGAAAAGCGAAGGAAAAACGAGACTTTCTCCAACTCGAGGTAGAGTTAGCGCGCTTCGAGCAGGACAAGAATACAAATGAAAGCATAATAGAGGGCAATAGTTGCAGACTTGACACTAGACAGACAGCCAAGACTTGCTGCAGTGAAATACATAAATTAAAAAAAGGTCGTATGCAACTCAACGCATCATTGAGTACCCTTAGTACCCTCAGGATTCTTTTAACCGAGAAAAATCTTAGAAAAAGTTCACCTTCGTTAAAACGCAGGAATATTCGAGGGAAAGCATTCACGAGTAAGCAACACGATGGAATGTATTTTAATACAGAAAAGCGACTTTATATAATGAACAAGCATGTGACCAAATAATTCAGGAAAAACAAAGTAACTGGAACAGATATTTTGAGTCATACTAACGAATATATAAGGTACAAAAGAACGGTGCGAAAAAATTCACAGTTCCCTCAAACGTTTCGGATCACAGCGTCACAGTTATTATCGACTAAAGTTAATGCGAACCTTCGTCAATTTTTTTAATTCTGTTCAACGTGAGAAGAAAGCGATGGAGTACATGCGCGAAGGACCATTTTTCAAAAGCGACGCTCTAAAAAACTAACGCAAATGTAGATGAGAATTTCAAAGTTCAACCTCTACCTAAGCGAAGACAAGGGCATACAATAAAGCACCATAAAATTGGGGACCGAAATAAAAAAACGATATGAACAGCAGACAATTGTTCTCGTTATCGCTATTTGCAACGGATGACTTTCTTGTAGGAAAAATGCAATAAAATAATGAGTATATCTACAGTATAAAAACCCATACAAGCATGTACGCTCTCAAAATATTGGTTAACGATGCATAAATACATACACAGATAACACAATACAGTGTGAAAGAGCGGCACACACGTTAAGTGTGTCCCTTCATCCTCTACAACATCCACTGAACGTGAGCCGCTTTCCATTTTCCACTGTTGAAGCCTGAGAGCTCTACTGCGAGTATTATTACTATGCATCAGCGAGAAATTTTATTATGCTTTTTTTTGTTACATAAAATTCGTCGTAAATGTTATCGTAAATATATTATTTTTTGAACTTATATTTTTAACAAGCTTCAGAGAGTACTATTATTATGCACGTCAACAAGCATTTTAACATACAAGTAAAACGAGGACGTATCTAGTGCAAAAGAAGCACATTATCATATGGAGATAAACTGGCGTCGAAAAATGAAATGTCAAGATCAGAAGCGTTTGTGATCGAATAAAAGTTTGAGGAAATAAGTTTGTTACCCTCAAGAAAATTAGAAAGGCTTAAACAAAAATTCAACCTAATGCCCTTTCTACATTAATTTCACAATCTACTCTCAAAAGAATGCTACCAGCCTTGCGTGAAAAGCTTAGTGCAACTTTATTTCATACTGCAAGTCCTATGTATTTCAAAATACACAAGACTGCAGTTGATTTTTCCTAGAAAACTAAATACAGCATTATCGCCAAACCATTTTGGCCGGTGAAGCGTAATTGTTTTCATAGTAATGATGTATCCGCAGCTGCGTGAATAAAGTGCAGCTAGCTGTGGGTAAAATATAGAATTGCTGTTTTCCAATTGCTCCCACAATAAGTTCTTACGCTTCATAATCTTTTACACCTCATCTTCATTCACAGAGAAGTTCTCTATGCATATGAGCTGGACTGTCACCTTCAAGTGCACGTCTTTAAAGGTTCAACCTAGAACCTACGAGAAGAAACTTGAACTCCATTTGCAGGGCTGATGTCGATCTGCAGCCCGAGACCGACCGTCCCTTCACATTAAGTTTCAATTGTAAGTCCATCTACCGGCCGTCGTCGGACAAGGTTGTCACCGTTGCAGCTCGAGAGAGACACGAGCTGTCTCACGATCTCCACCAAGGCGTTTTATTTGTATCGTCTCGCCTACTCGCTGAAGGCAGTTATGTCCTTCGAGTATCCAGAGTTTTCCGTCCAGTTATGGTTCATGAGTGGCAACTAAATTTCCAACCCTGAATGCTAACGCACGGCGGTGGTTCTCAAAAAGATATACCTTGTGAATAAAGACTTCCAGTACACAAAATAGTCATCTAACGAAAGAGATTCCAGACATTAGGTCCAACGTAGGAATTATTCTTTATCAGTGTTTAGGCTAACCATAAGCTTTACATTTATGAAACTAGAATACGTAGTTTTAAAAACTTTAAATTCCCAGTTATAACGATAGTAAATAATATAATAATGCACAATAAAAAGCTGAAATGTAGCAGGCTCGAGTGTAAAAACATATTTGAGACAAGCTGCTTATTTGTTAATAAATATGGGCAGAGAATGCGCAACCGCAATTGTAAGACCCCTGACACTCTCTCAGAAATGTGGGAACTTTGATGTTAAAAAAAAAGATGCAAGACACGAATAAAAAACACTCATAAATGATATGACAGTTGTGCAAAGCTTGAGTGCCGCTTTGTGCATGCTCTTTGGGATTTGCAATACCACTGTTCTGTTGGTGTTCTAGTACCCAAGTACACATTAACAATTAAAACTTTGATGACAAAATCTTAAAAAAACGAACAAAGTTATAGTAAACTGTTTATGGTAAAATAGTCGGAGTGAAATGGTAGCAGTGAGATATCAAAAGCGAAAGGTTACGAAATTTTTCGATACATACCAAATAGGCCTTCGAAACGAGGTATACGTATTATAAGATTGGTAAAATTGAACATTGGAAGTAAATTCAGTCGCAAATCCAAGCACTAAAATTCATTAAATGGATCGCTAACCAAAGGTTTCACTGGACGACATGGAAGACATTCCAAAGCCCTGTAATATTATACAGTTATTTCGATTCATTTCGTACTCAACCAGCATACACACTATAATGCAGTTTAGGGGCCTAATTTTCAGCTAATTTAATAAGAAAAGCTACTTCATTTCAAGGCATACTCCAGTCCCGGTTACAAGGAAATAGAATACATGAGGAATTTTGATGAATTGTTTCCAACGTCTGCAATACGCGCATGAAACTCGGTTTTCTGCATTCAGTATCTTTAAAGATGTCGTCAAATTGATTTAAAAAATATGTTGTCAGATGCGTTGATTGGTTCGCATTACGTGAAAAGTAATTGACTTTAAGTCCCTGAAACTCAGAGACTCTTTCAAAACACGCCCGCTGATCACCGTAATTAATCAGCAGTTTTTCAAATAAAGATCCTCAGGAAAACAGGCTAATCCATCAATTTATTTAGAAATTCATAAAACGGATACAATGACGGAAAGTCAAGGTGTTAAAAATTGGCCTTGATTACACAGCTGTGAAATTCTAGCGGTTTCGTATCAGCTCTAAGTTTTTTATGACCATAATTTTGAGAGTGAAAATAACCTGAACATTCATTTAGTTGATTACAAGCTCACAAAATTAGTATTAAAAGCTCCACGCTTTCAAATATTTGAGTTTGTGCAATAGATCTTGGTAAGTCTCTCGGAACTGCCGTCATTAGTATTTTCAAGCCCCTCATGACTACACTTCTGATTTATACAAGGTTTTGTCCCTTAGCTAGCCTGCTCCGTCACCACAATTCACCTCGGAATAGTAAATCTTACGTAAAGTGAAGGCTGCCTAATTAACTCCTCAAATTCAAACAGCCCCAAGAGCTTAATATATTCAGCCAACAGAATTGTCTAAAATAATACACCTGCAGAGGGCACTATTCGCAAGTCGTTTGCGTTAACGAAGTTCTATTAAATTGCAGGTATGATGACTATCAGAACTTCGTTACAGCCGTACAAACTTATTTTGGTTCACAATTTCAACCAAGATTTCAACGACGCCATCTTCCCAGCTAACATTTCCCTCCCGTCCTGCTTATCCCGCCAATAACAAGCCTGAACGTATCATAAAAGGATACGCGCATGAATTTGAGAGCTGCCTTCGAGTCTCAACTTAATTAGCGCTGGCCGGAATTACTGCGGGGGCTTAAGCTCATCCCCAGAGGCTCCATCTCTAGGACATTAATTAACAGGATTTAGACTGTGGGCCTCGGTCGATCCCAGTTGAAGCCAGTGTCACTGCCACACACCGCAAATGCTGAATGGGCCCATCAGATGCTGGTGGCGATGCGTCTACAGTTTGTCGACTTTCTTTTTTTGATAATTCCTTAACTAATGGCAATCAGGTACAGATTTAGTATCATTAAAGCTAGACGTTTAGCCTACAAATTTCCTTGAAAAATGAATTCAGTTTTCCACTGGTGGCGAGGATTTCAATGAAAGGAAAAACTAGAGCATACAATTGACGCTACAACATCGAAAAAACTATACTTGATGTTAATTGCACGCACACAGTCTATGAGATAAATCGAAGAAGGGAACGAGAACCCTATGTCAATAATTTTTTGTCCTGCGATGCAGCTTAACTCACTACAACATATCGCCAACGTTGGTGACCTGCGCTACAGAGCTCAGGCGCCCACAGAGGACCGCCACCTTTCCACACTGACGAGGAATGGCGAAATCATCCTACTCTGCCGAGCGAAGCTCAGGAGCTGACCCTTTAACGATTATGTTATGTTGGCGTTAAGCGTACATTTAGCTACGCTTGAAAAACCTGCTGCAGCGCTATGCATTCGTGCAATAATGCTGTATTTAGCTTTGTTTGAAAAACCTGCTACTACCTCATGGAACAGGACTGTAAAATCCTTTATTGCGTAAAAAGGTTCGTTGGAGACACCCTCTGTATGTAGCAAGAGAAATGCCATGCTTAGAGCTGAAGTATTCTTTCTTAGACGTGTGACAACTTTCTTATCGATGTCACACGAATATTCTACATTGTAAGAAAGGATTCTAATTTATCGAAGGTGGTATCCACTTGCAGATTTGAGAGCACCATAGCAAAATTATTAGTTTCAGTAGAACTGTGTGTGGTAATTCAAATAAACTCTGGAAGAAGTTCGTCCATTGTTTATATAATGCATAACAAATAAGCTACAAAAATCAAAATAAATAAGAATCTACGCAACAAAATAAATGGTGGATATTTTCACATCTTTAAGGCATTCATAATTTGAACACTGCGACTCAGGATTAATTTGAATCGATAGTGTGAAGAAAATCCTAATAAAATACACCGAAGCATTTCACTATAGAACTCTGTGATAAGACCCCAAAGAAACGATTAAAATGAATCAAAAGAACTCTCAAATTCATTATTACCTTTTTCATATAGAAATCGCTCTTCAAGCGTATCATTCGCAGAAGGTTTCAATGCACAATAACTATACAACGTATAAAAAAATCTATGTCATGCTTCTACTAGTAAATGTCTGCAAAACTTCGCTACTCATACACCTCACATTAGAAACTTGTATCAGAAATAGTTTCGTCACAGGCTCCATTTGTAGAGCGCTGTCCAATACAGGTACGAGGAACAGAACAAAGAGTTCGACTTGTTCTGTGACCGATGAAGGAGTCGATGATCGTGAGACGACTGTGCTGATATATTAATGATCGATTACCAGGGCTCTTATCAAGCCCGCAGTTGACAGGTGCAGACATCTGCACGCTACGAGTGACGTGTTGTTCCACTCATGTCGTACAGCACGCGCGTGATGAGGACAAGCCCGCGCGTGATGAGGGCAAGCCCGCGCGTGATGAGGGCAAGCCCGCGCGTGATGAGGGCAAGCACGCGCGTGATGAGGGCAAGCACGCACGTGATGAGGGCAAGCCCGTGCGTGATGAGCGCAAGCACGTGCATGATGAGCGCAAGCACGTGCGTGATGAGGGCAAGCCCGTGCGTGATGAGGGCCGGCCCGTGCGTGATGAGCGCAAGCACGTGCGTGATGAGCGCAAGCACGTGCATGATGAGCGCAAGCACGTGCGTGATGAGCGCAAGCACGTGCGTGATGAGCGCAAGCATGTGCATTATGAGAGCGACTTATTAGTTTGAAGAAGACCAGGTGAAATAAGGGTTAGAGAGTTACGAGTTGTCAGACAGTACGACTGCTTAGATACAGATTGTATTCCAACCCGCATCCGGGTATTCAAAATGTAAAAGAAGAGAGCGAGATGTTGTGGGAAATATACTCCGATGCTGTTGACTGACACGCACCGAGAGCAGTTATTTAGCTCTGAAGCAGCTAAAAAATTATTGCTAAAGGCACGTCTAGTGGGAGTTGTTTTTGCTCGGGAATGAACAAATGCAGAATAAAATTCGGCACACGAGTACGAATTTAATAACAGTCACTGAAAAAAAACTACCAAACCACTAACTGAGTCAATCAGCTAAATACTAACCGAGTCAATCAGTTAAATACTAACCGAGTCAATCAGCTAACTACTAACCGAGTCAATCAGCTAAATACTAACTGAGTCAATCAGCTAAATACTAACTGAGTCAATCAGCTAAATACTAGCTGAGTCAATCAGCTAAATACTAACCGAGTCAATCAGCTAAATACTAACCGAGTTAACCAGCTAAATACTAACCGAGTCAATCAGCTAAATACTAACCGAGTCAACCAGCTAAATACTAACCGAGTCAATCAGCTAAATACTAGTTGAGTCAATCAGCTAAATACTAGCTGAGTCAATCAGCTAAATACTATCTGAGTCAATCAGCTAACTACTAGCCGAGTCAATCAGCTAAATATTAGCTGAGTCAATCAGCTAAATACTTCAACCCATCGAATCAGACACTAACTGAAAATTAGCAAAATTAGTCCAGCAAATGAACTTCGTAAATATTATTATATAATTTCCCACTGTTTAAGCGACCATAAAACTTTGCTAAATCGATGAACTTAATTTAAAACTCTTAAATCATGATGACGGCTTGCAAATATCTGAAGATCCATATTTTTCAGGAGGTTCAAATTAAACATAAAAGCATTTTCAGAAATTTGACGCTAAATTTCTCGGACGGGAAGTGGTGACACCCAAAAGAAAACTTGGAATTGGCCCTCAACATCACAACGCTATTGCGCTTCAAGAGCTAAGAATCCTTCACTCGATCCGTTCAAGTCTGATGTCAGTCCAAGAACATCTTTTAGACTAGAAGGAAAGTTGGAATGTAGTAGGTTATTAACAAGAGCAAGCAATAAAAAGTACACAGTCTACGAGCACAGTGTGTAAGAGGGAACTCCTCACTATGAAACAGTACGGACCCTTTAGTTTAGACTTAAAAGAACGAGGCATCTATGCATAAGGCATGTTCACGCACAAGATTCCTTACTCTAATATGACTGTACGACCGAGATGATTTTTATTTAGCTCATAAAGCCATGCGAACATCAAGAAAAACTAAGTTACTTTACTTATTGCAAGAAAGTTTTATAGCGTTAAAATTAATACAAAAAAGAAAATAACGAAATTTCTCCCAGTCGAACTCATGGCGACAAATAAGAAGAATGAAAAGAGAAATCGTTCAGGTGAAAATTCTATCCTGAATAATCGAAAGCATCATGAATTCAACTCGAAAATAAAGATCGACCCATCGACGCATGATCTATGCTATAAACTGCCATGTCAAATGAGCTGTTGACTCGGAACAGACTGAAATAGGTTTTCCGAAGATCATCTTTAACTGTCGATCCCGTTCAGAAATTCGCCTGAGATCCTCTCTCATAACTCTCCACAACAGCGCAGGGCAGGCGCAGAAATTTCTCTCAAGAGATCGCTGGGGCCAAGCGGACTGCAGTGGGGCGACCTAGCAAGCGATGCTCAGCCCAGAGCCTGACCTGCACTAGATAATGCAAGGCCTGCTAGGGGTACATTTGCATCCCACACTCCGCAGACCGGTGTTTTGCCTGGAATTTTTTTCTCTCAGAGCTATTATTCAAGTAGGGAGAAATCTTAGAGACTTACGAACTACGCTGGCCGCACACGCTGCGGAAATGAGGAAGGCTAAGGTAACATTTGGTCAAACTACTCAATAGGTAATAATGCACTCGATTGATGAAATAAATAGGGGTCTCAGTAGAGGGCGTTAGGCCACGGTATTGATCTGTGAACCAAATGAGCAGCTTGAGCAGCTTGAGGAAGCAAGCTGCTGCTGCTGCTGCTTCGTTATCGTATTGAAGTCACGTGTTGCTTATGTTATTCTGATATACTCCCTAACCCCACGTACGCAAATTACATGAAGCACTTCGTAAACAAGAAAATTACC
Organism: Orchestia grillus; assembly: GCA_014899125.1. NCBI lineage: Eukaryota > Metazoa > Arthropoda > Malacostraca > Amphipoda > Talitridae > Orchestia > Orchestia grillus. Next base: position 4,527 of record VOMN01114324.1, on the reverse strand, counting down.
CAGTATTTAACTTTGTGATGAAATTAGTCGCGTTCATCCACTTCACTTGACCAATTTTGAGCGAACGCCAACGTCGACGAACTCCGAAAAGAAAGGTACATTTTAAAGTGTTATTTTTTTCAAAAAAATCCCGATAGAGCGACTAAACTTGAGTACAATTTCAAGGGCACGGTCTGAAAGAGAATGCGTAAAATAATTTACGTATGAGACCGTACGTTTACAAGGTTTAAATCTAGATAGACTTTTAGATCTAGAGTACGAGCTTGAGTAACAACACCGCAATTAAAATCCGCCTTTGTCCGGAATCAACATATATATTGCACTTTCACATACCTAGAATTTGTTTGTAATCAAGATTGACGATTACAAAACAGGCCTCAAGAATGCCTAAGAATCTTGTAGCGATCGAGACATGTCTATGAACACTGATACAGCTCAGAATATCCCCACTAACGTGCGAGTCAACAAAAAGACTCGATGCACTGTAAAATTAAAGGAGAGGAATGCGTTAGTGGCTTGCTGCTAACGACCTACGTGTCTTTCAGCCCGTACTTCGCACTGAATCAAGCGGATTTGGAAACAAGACCACGCTACTCTTGAAGAAGGTGCACAATGGCGAAAAATTTAGTACTTCTCTTTCCAAACTCGATTGCCAGGCCCAAGAGGAGGCGCCAAGCCCAGGCGATGGCGCCGAGCCGACACCAAACTACTGAGGTGCTGTGTATGAGCTCACTGGACACGCTTGAAACCAACTACTCGCGTTTGATGGAGCGAAAAATGAGCTTTCACTTCTGAAGAAAAAGTTTGCTTTCGACAAACTTTACCTGTTGTACTGCTAACACTTCCCCAGGATTGAAGTCCGGAGGTCGATGAAGAAAAAAGTGATAAAAAGCTGGATATCAGATGAAGAGAGTTGGGTATTGAAAAGAGGCCTCGATATCAGATGAAGAGAGTTGGATATCAGTAGAAGAGAGTTCAGTAGTAAAATAAGGAAATTGGATATCAAAAGAAGATAGCCAGGTATCAAAATAAGAAAGCTGGCTATCGAAATAAGAAAGCTGGCTATCAAAATAAGAAAGCTGCTAGCTATCAAAATAAGAAAACTGCTAGCTATCAAAATAAGAAAACTGCTAGCTATCAAAAGAAGAAAGCTGCTAGCTATCAAAAGAAGAAAGCTGCTGGCTATCAAAAGAAGAAAGCTGCTGGCTATCAAAAGAAGAAAGCTAGCAATCAAAAGAAGAAAGCTGGCTATCAAAAGAAGAAAGCTAAATACGAAAAGAATGCTAGATATGAAATAAGTTAGATATCAAAAAAGAAAGCTGTATATCAGAAAGAACAGGCCGAGTGACGACAAGTCCAGCAGGAAATCGTGGTGTCAGAGATGAACTCTTTCGTTGTGCACAAACAATGCAGTACTACGTTGCACCAACGATTGGATTATTCATAAACGAGAGGTGGAGAGAAAGCAAGAAGCACAATAAAAAATACCCTGACATACAGGGGCTGGACAAAATAATGAAGACGCCTAACATTTTGGAATCATAATCTTTGAACATGTTATAAGCAATCAAAACGTGACACATTTTAATGTTTTACTATTTATTATTGTTCCTATTTGGGATGTTATTTAAATTACCTTTTTTGCAGATATATAAAAAATTGTTATAACATTATAAAATAGCAGACCTCTATGACTTCCAAAAACGCCAAATTGTTGGTGCTCGTATGGCAGGTGCTAGTGTAACAGAAACTGCCCGAACGCCTGACGTTTCAAGAGGTATTGTCTCAAAAGTAATGACTGCCTTTGAAAGAGAAGGAAAATCGTCCTCAGCAAAGCACAGGTCTCGCCGAAAGTCAAGGTTGTCTGAAAGAGACCGTCGGACTCTAAATCGGATTGTTAGAGAGGATCGCAAAACTACAGCTCTCAAAATCACTCAATGTACGCCTACAGATCCCAGTTTCCACAAGAACTGTTCGTCGAGAGCTGCACAAATCTGGATTCTACAGAACAGCTGCAAATAAAAACCTCTGCTCTCAAAGAAAAATGAAAAAGATGGGTTCAAAAAAACCCATCCACACAGCTATAATTGTTAAAGAATGATACGAGAAACATTCTAATGAAGTTGAGCATCTCATTTGGCCACCACCATCTCCAGATTTCAACATTATTGAGTATTTATTGTCGATTTTAGAAATTCATTTAAGAAGTTGATTTTCGCCGCCATCGTCTCTACAACAACTGGAGGGTGTTTTAACTGGAGAATGGGCTAAAATTTATTTGGAAACAATTGACAATTTGTATGAATCAATATTTGGGTGAATTGAGGTTGTAATTGGCTCAAAAGGTACACGATATTAAACTATATTTAGTTGATTTTCTAATGTGTTTCCATTATTTTGTCCAACCCCTGTAAATGTCTCGGTGAATTAAAAAAATATGTATCCCGCAACGAACAGCGGTGGGATGCGATGAAGTAGATTCAAGTCTGCATGCGTCTCACTGTAATACTATGCAAGTTACATCACTGAAGAACCGATGCAAAAAGTGAACGGTTTTGACACAGGGAAAAAGAGACGTTAAATGAAGTTAAACGTGGTAATACGTGGAGGCTCACAACTTCCGAGGAAAAGATAATATTACAAGTATAGCACGCAAAATGAGAGCAACGAAAATAAATGCATTTTTTACAATTATGAATTTCTTTTCTTCTCAGATTGTGATCAACCCTAAAGCTAACCTCTTAAAAAGAGCACATAAACGACATCAAATAATTCAAACCCTATTGAAGGAAAATGTAACTTCAATAAGATTGTAATAATACTTCGGAATGAACCCATCGCTTACTTTATAAGACAGTTCTAAGAGAAGGACGGAGCATCTGAAGGAGACGAGTAATGAAAATAACGTCGACAGAAAAGTTCCAAGGCTCTTGTACAAAAGCCCGGCCGCAGGAGCGTGAACCTCCTCCACGTGAGAGAAAAAAGTACAAAAAGACCAAGCTTGCGCGCCTTCAAACGCCAGCTTACGCAAACCTGGTGTGACGAGTGTGGCTCTGAGACAAGCTGATAGTTAGGGGCTCTAAAAAACGTTAATTTAATACCTGAAGGTACACTGATGAGGACAAAGAGTTTTAGCCAATCACCTCCATCCCAAGTGAAACTCACGAACCCCTTATTTGCCCTGTGGAACGCTCATCTGCAAGACAGCCTGATGGAAAATGCTCTCCGATGCATCTCCTAACACAAGGTAACATGCACAAGCTAAGAACTGGCGCACAAAAAGTGGTCGAGAGTGCGGAGTAGCAACTCAAAGCCTACGAAACCACTAAGCTGAAATTTCGTTAACTTTCGACCAGCCATACATCTGAATTACACAGGGCAGAAATTTATCAATAGCAAAACCAAACGAAAAATGTACGCAATACTTAACTTCTTAATTTTGCTGTAGGAAAATTGAAAATTCTGCGCAAGACATGAAACCCTGGTCTTAAGCTTATGAACTATAGAAATTGTCTATCTAACGTTATTAATATAAACAACATTTACATGGTTGTTGTCTTGGTTCCATCTTCTTACGTCAATTCGATTTCGAGTTATTACTCCATATTTCCAAGCAGGTTTTTTAAATTTAATTTGCAGTTTTTAATTTAATTACATTTAAATGAGTTTGACTCTCATGTTTAACTCTTGAAAAACCAACTTAACAATAGGTGCCAGTTACACGTGAAAAGCTGACCAAATCATACTACTAATATTCTGAAATCGAATACTCTTCGATACAACACGTTTCTTCGGAGCAAATGGAGAAACACAAAAAGTAAGACATAATACGTTGCTCTGAAAGTCGTGAGAGAAAATTTGAAGGTATAGCGCTTCGTGATGCCATGATAACATCCGTCACTCATCATGAAAGAAAGGACAGCTTATCATGATTAGCTTAAATAACGCCCGATAGCGCACAGAAGAGAAGCTCGCTAAGTTCGCGCGTCAATGGACCTAAATTCTCCAGAAGCTAAGACAAATATTGCCGATAGTGTAGCCAATAAATAAGATAAAATCGCAAGAAAATTACTGAACTTTGATACCTGGCGAACTAGAGTACAAGGAACATAACGCCAGCTAACGTCTGCTTCCAGCATTAGCACCACAGAACTTATTGATGAAAAATCGCAACGAAAGAGCAACCAGATCTTCCACGGTTGATGGCAGAAATGGCTTCGGTTTTCATAATCCTCTATCAAAGGTACAACTTCTTTCAGATATTTTCAAAGAAAACAACACAGATAGGACTGCAGCGGGAAAGTGGGCTATTACCACGTTGTACCTTCACAGACTTACGCTCTGTGCCGAGTGCCCCCACAGGAAAGTTTTCCTGGTGCAGGAACAAGATAAGCACAAAAGAGGTCAACCCTCGTATGTAAGCTATGGACCCAAGTTATACGTTTCCTGTACGAGCTACGGTCTCAGAGTTATAAAGTAGGTTTCTTATTTATTAAAATAAGTGACGCCCAGGATCCATATTATGAG
>VOMN01114316.1:0-14913 GCA_014899125.1 Orchestia grillus | reverse complement strand
TTTTGCAGGAAGTCTGGCCTCTCCTTCGCCATTTCGATCAGGAGTGGTAAATTTGGAGGCACTAGTAGAGTCGCGTTGATCTGGCAGTAAAACGAAGACTCGTCATGAAAATTTAATGTTAGAAGGTCGTTGGAATGATCAAATTAGACTGTTTACAGTTCTAGCGTACTTAAGAATGTTTTCAACTGAAGTATTTATGGTAGTCGATTAATTTTCAGTTTCTTTGTTTGAGCTGTTGTAACGCTTAGTAAAAAAAAAACATTATTTGAAAATTTTTGACGACGTGAGGAATGACTTATTTCAATATATTTTACAATTTACCTGCAAGATTTTTGTCGCGAAAATTTCGTTCAAGGAATACATTGATATCATACAGTTATGAAATCTTTAACGGCGAATGTAAAATGTTTGAATTTCCAGCTACGAAACTCGGCCCGAATGCTGTATATTCAGTTGTGATTGATCGACTCACAACTAGACAGTTTTCAGTGATTAGTGAAGTTCCTAAAAACGCATGAAAATGGACATTTAATCAACACGAAGAATAGGCTATCAGATCAGTGAAAACAATGAGTTACATCGACCCAAACTCTACCAGCCTGGAATAAGTCAACATTGCGACGCTAAGGTTATGTATGCATTCGATGAGCATTTTTTCTGAGCCATGTACATTTTCCCACACAAAAACGAATTTGATGGAATTTTACGTAGACAAATTTACACCGTAGAATGATAGCCATACTGTCTTATACATGAGTTTGAAACAATGAAGACATTGAGACAACTTAGTGTGTAAGCAATGGTGAAATATTCTTATCACTTGCAAAAAACTTATCAAATGCACCAACCAATGACAAGAAATTGAATATTCGTATGACATATTTTAGTTAATGCGAGTTTCGAGTTTAATTATGGTTGCAATCTTATCTTCGACACGTTTACCACTCGCTGAATTTATCACTGAGCACGAAGAAACACCAAGAGAAGTAATACACAAAACAGCTTGTGTGCCACCAATGCCTGGATGCATATTTGGTCGTTCTGTAGGGAATGAAACTCGATCGCTCGAACCTACCTCTACATCTCTCACGTCACACATTTTTATCCCGGAGCTGCGTCACTACGCTACGGGACTGAAGTACATCATTCTTGGAAAAATGGAATAGATTTATATTCGTTAGCAAATTCAATCCATTGAGGTATTAGATAGGCTATAATATTGTATTGATGATGCCTCTTTTTTTTTACTTTTTGATGCTGTTTCACATTTCAGGTGACGAGGCTGAGCACACCGCGATAGAGCGTCATTACCAGCTCAAATATACTGACAAATTGAAGGCTATTCTATCCTGGTGATTTTAAGAAATACTGTTTAGCACCTTAGAATACGATAGGCCATGAGCGATAGGCCATGAGCAATAGGCCATGAGCAATAGGCCATGAGCAATAGGCCATGGGCAATAGGCCATGAGCAATAGGCCATGGGCAATATGGTTAAGTTAGTTGGTGTCTATCCTACGTTATGGGAACTGGCGTTCCTAAGGGGACGCTGTAAGGTCACCTTAGCTTTAAGTAAGCCTTCAGGACTCCTGCCTTTCGTACCCACTTTGTTTTCATTTTCACACCTTCTTCGTTATCCATTTTTTGCCTCTGCTTTCTGTACATTCTTAATCTTGTTTCTCTATGCGCCAGGAATCCTGTGTGGGAACACGCCGAGTGCATAAATTTCCTTTTTTGCATAGTTCATACAAAATGGTCCCTTATTTTCACTCCCTTCGTATTACATTTCATTAGAATAAGGAGATTTAAGCCAATACTATTACTAATTAACTGACTCATGTCTGATAACAACGTTCTTCAAAACCTCTTGGTATAGGACTTCCGACGTGCAGTGTAATCGGCGTCTCTCGTTGTGATAGACACCCCTCAGGGGGCATAGGATAGGCCATAGGCAATAGAGGTAGGTTAGTTAGGTTTGTCTATCCTATGCTATGGGGACTAGCGCCCCAGGGGAGCACTGCTAGGCTACCTCAGCTTTAAATAGGCCTTCGGGACTTCTAGCTTTCGTGCCCACTTTGCTTCTTTTCGTTTTCATTCCTTCTTTGCTATTTTTCATTTGTCTTTTCTTCCTCTTCCTTCTTAACTTGCTGTTTCTATGAGCAGGGGATCCTGTGTGGGAACACACCTTATGCATAGATTCCCCTTTCTCCTAAGTCCATGCTAAATGGTCCCTACTCTTTCGGTGCAAGATAATTTAAGTTTCTGAAGCGCTGCTTTCGCTACTGCTACTACTACTACTACTACTTGTGGTAGACAACAGTGGGTGAGTTTTCCAGTAGTGTATTAATTTTAATTTTTATTTCCCTTTCTCTCATGGAAGGAGGCCAACGTTTCGGATGACGAATCTACCCAACAAGAAATGTATTACAAATTTCAAACATCTCCTACATTCTGTTCTCGCTGGTGGTACTTTCTAACAGCTACTCTACACCAGTTTTAACGGTTTTTGGTTTTTGGTGTTAACATGCATACTTCTGCCCTAAGGCCAACTTTGAAATAAAAACATTTAACTTAAAAACACCACCTTTAACTGCTCGAAGTTAAGTCTGAATGCCTTCTCATCCAATTGCTTGAGGACGAGACATGTGCCCACTGCTAAACCCGGCAGAAAAGCATGCATCATTGGGAAAGCCAGCCCGAAGTCTCGGCACATCAGAAACCTCGTCTGACCGGCGTCTGCACAAGTGGTTAGTCAAGAGCACATGGTGAGCGTTTAGATTTCAGGACTGCATATTGTGGTACTGTTTGAAATACAGATGAAATGCACGCTTTTAACAGTGTGCCTTTCATGCGAGAGTTAACCTTTACTTTGTTATCGGAATAGGGGAGGAATACGTCAAGGATTCTTCTGAAAATCGAGTAACTGGCTAAAAGCACAATTGTTTCTGCCAACTTTATAGAACCTTTATAGTCATTGTTGGACCGAAGACTGAGAAATAACTGTCCAACTATGTGATAACTGAGCCAAAAAATGTTGATGATTAGTGGAAGAATGGGGGAAATTTTCAATGGGACCTATTCTGAGCTTCTATAAATTTATTCAGTGTGAAACGAAATCTGTTTCAAAAGCGAATTCTAGCCGACGTTCATCATTGAGTATATGCTTACATGAAGTGTAGACTGTGAATGTATATGGATGTGTATTGTTAACATTTTTGTCATTTATATCACAATAGATGAAAGTTCTACCAACTCAAACCAACAAAATAATTTCATGTCTCTAGCTTTTGATTCATCACGAAGAACAAAATTAACTAATGGTTCCAATATGGCAAACAATTTTGATCATTCTGAATGAGCGAAACGGTTTGTGCGTTTAAAAGGGCATATTTTAATGCTAAAATTTATGGAGACTAATCAAGAGGTAACTGTAACAATCACAATCACGTCAGAACTTGTTGGTAAAAATAAGAACATAATTTTGCACTTATACAGTTTTTAACCTATTATTTTTCTTCTTTAATATTGATTGTCTAATGTCCAAATGTTTATACTATGAAAATATGGTATTTTTGGCTTGATTTTGGTCGCTGCTGTTAATTAGGCAATAAGTTTTAACACAGGGAAGTGGGATTGCCCCCTTTATCCCCATCTGAATTAGCATTGCATCTGCGGCGAAATCCTGGGCAATGTTACTTTAGCAGACACCGGTAAACATTCAAGACACGAGCCAGGGAATTCCTCGGTCACTTTTACTTTGCGCACATAATAAACATTGCGTTTTCCAGTTTGCTAAAATGATATCACCTGGATTTTTCAGCTCACAGAAATCACGTACCGCTTGTAGCCTGCTGGAACTGCTTGTAAACTGGGTGCATCATTATTTGCACAGCTGCAATGAAGGTATTGTGTGCGTGTTCAACTGGTTTCGGCAACCCGGTCGAGCCGCTCGTATACAGAAGTTGTGCAGTTTCATCTCCCGAGAGCTGGTGAGGAACACAATACTTGAGATATGGGTAAGTACTCAACCTACACCTGAGACTATTCTTAGCTCACAGTCTCCTCGAGATGTTCTCATCTAGCTATTAATACAGATTTTATCTCAGGTAAATATGACCACTTTAATGTAAACTTAGAAGTCACTTCTTTACGAAACAATGCAAAATTTCAAACAACAATTAGCATTCTTTGAACAACCAAAGATGTAGTTCTGGTTTGAATATTTCAGTTGCGTTTTTAGGAACCTAAAAAAATTCTACTTTCATCAGTTACGAGAATTTCACTCATTCATGGCTGTGTATAGCTAAATGATAAAGTACCTTAGCCATGTGTAGATATAAAATTTCTTATTGTATCAGAATCTGTATGTCCTATCAGCCGTACAAACTAATGTGACAGAGTTCAACTTAATTTTTTCTAGTTCTTGAACGGCTAAGACAGGTGAATTTTTTTTTAATTTTCATGAAGCTCGAACTTGTACTTCGCTAATAAAAGGTTTATTAAAAGTATCTTCCGTTAACGAATCCAGTGAAATTCTTCGTATACAAAAATAATTCTACACTGATCATTTACCTACGCAACAGTTTCTCGAATCACTCATGATCCCAACAGACAAAGGCATAATTGATAAATTACATCTTGCATACTTCAACAGGTGCCATTGGCATTAGGCTTTGGCAGGAAGTCAACCGATGAGACGATCAAGGTCGCGCCGCTGTTATCGATCTGAGCTGCTAGTTCTCCTGTTGGGGTCATTAATGCGGTAATGAGGACTTAAGGAATTAAGAATTTATTTACTACTATTGCTCATCTCTCCAAAATAAAGGTCTCGTAGGGTCAAACTGAATAAAAATTAAACCCGGAGTTTTGTTCTCACTTGCGTTCTTATTATTCGTTTGCAATCGAATCACAGTTTGAGAAGACGTTCATATATATTTACTCGTACAATTGGTGGCTGCTGAGGCGTTTAGTGGCCGCACCAAATGGGCCTAAAGTCTCAGGCCTAAAACCCTGAAATTCCTAGTCGACACAGGCTCCATCTACATTCTTCATCACACTTACATCTAAGTGCTGAACATTTCATCTTGAAAAAAGTGGTCTCGTGAGATGTCAAAAAAACTCTCAAAAAATTTTGAAGCTCAGGAAAATTACACCGAAAATCTACGTACACACTTTCTTTTGATATGATATGCACTAATTCACAACTAGCTGGAGAACGATATTGAGACTCGTGGTCTTTTATCACTTCTTGAAGTATCGAAAACAACGAGCAAGAAACTCACTTGCTCCTGCAGTAATGACGAGGGTCGTGTACACCGCCCCAACTGCAATGTAGGGCTTTGCCCGTGTACCCACATTCCTGACGAGCAAGGACAAAAACTTGGTCTTGGGTCCCAGTGATTGAGTTAACTTACAAAGTACCAAGGCGAGTGAATCATCTACTCAGTGATATCTAAACAATGCCTAGCTTTATCGACTGTTGCAACACTGCGTAAAGAACCGTGCGTAGCTGCACACTGATGACAAGCTCAGTAGAAATGTTGAAAGTAACTTTAACAATCATGAAGTCCTTGAATACATAGAAATATCTCTTACTTGAAGTCTATCATCAAATAAATGCAATTACCAACGCATGAAGATTTTTCCAGCGATGAGAATCTTTAAAGATGTAGCTGACAAGATTGCCTTTCGCGATAGGCTCTTCAAGCGCCGAACCTTTCCATATGTTGGACATTGCTGAGAGGATTCTGCTAAACAAAAATGTAAGTAAACTTCTAACGTAATTAAAATTAAATGTTTTTCAAAATGACATACGGAATTTATATCTTATTTGACAAACTCTTCGCTGAAATGGCGGCAATACTTTGATAAATACTAGAGTAGCCGTGACCCGTTGGGTCACTATTTTCTAGTCCCGTACGAGCCTTCAATTATTTTTTCCTAACTAATATCTAAAGCTGATGAAAATAACTCATTCATTTTAGTACTGATAGCATAGACCGTAATCATGGCAATATGGAAAAAAACCCAAGTGTGGTCCGGTGCTCTTCAGGGCATGCAGAGAATGTCAGGCTGGGAACGGCGTCTTTCTTGATGTGCGTCCAATGAGATCTTTAAGAAGACTAAACATTCTCCGAGAAAACTCGACTATTGTAGGCAAACCGTCTCCGGAAATATATCCTATGCAGTCAAGTCGGTATCCACAATACAGGATTAAACGAAGAGTATAATTTTCGAATATCTCAGATCCGACAGACAAACGTGTGCACGGTTTCAAGAAAGCAAGCAAGCAAACAAACAAGCAAGACGACCAGAGTTTTAGTATTAAATAAATAGATAGATAGATAGATATAGATAGATAGATTAATTGTTAAACAAATTGTCAAGCAGGACGTAAAATGGGAAGTATAGCACCATTTGAGTGCTTGGCTTTGAGATGGGACATCCGAGCCTGGTAATTTTTTGGTGTTCTGCACTGAGAAATCGTAAGCCAAGAGGGATTGTTGTTGGCTAGTATTACCGGCAGAGTTTTTTGTCATTTTATGTAGGTATATGAGGTGTTGGGGAAAAAGAGATACGAAATACCCCGCCTCCTGAAAGTGCCCAACTTCTACCTCTATGAAACTTAGAGAATTTTTTTTTAGATATTAGCTGTTTAATGTGTGAAAGGAGGAAGTTTGAAAAAAAATTGGTCACACTTAATTTATTTGCACATTTGCTTGACAGGGATTGTTCAACGTTTCCAACTCCCTCATTGATGTACTTGTGATATCTTCGACTTAAGGACTGCCGGATATCGCGGGAAAGGCCGGACATTTCAGAAATATGGCCAGAAGCCACTACAATTCTTACCACGAGATCTTCTTCTGATTCCATAAGGGTTGAATAAACAAGCCTTTTCATAAGTCCCAAAAAAAGACCTTAAGTCCAAGACATCACAGGTATTATATCAATGCTTTATTATTTGAGTATCCTTATACTGATTTAGCATTTAACGTAAAAAATACATAAGATGTTCGATTTTCGATTTCTTTACGGAAACATAACTATAGAAATTAAACTTTTTACTATGCATCGAATACTTCTTGTACCCACTGGTTATTGAAAGTAATATTAATATAATTTTCAGACGTGAATAGGAGTCAAATCTACTCTTGTTCGATCGTTGATTTTTATGTGCGCGTGAGAAAAATTTAAATATACTACTTATATAAACTGTCCAGAATAAAATTTGTTCAACCCTTATACAGAACTGCGTAGCGACCAGGGCATGACAGGTAGCTGACATCGCATTGGTGGCCTTGAACTCACGTAGCTCGGTCATATTCGATGAGAACTTCGGTAATGATAAAATTTTATCAGCAGAAGCTAATAAAGTACTCCAAATCTCAAGCGTTTCCGTGAAGCATCAACGGTTTGAGTGCGGTTCGCTGTCACTGATAACATGGATCGGCGTTTTAAAACTTTTTTTCAAAGGTCAAAGGATTTTAAATTGATTAATGATAATTCATTAATCAATTAATGCCAAATTCAAAAATGACATTCACTTTCTCCCGTCAGGTCAGGTTTTTTACACTTTGAGAGCGAGTCTTCATACGGAAAAAATTTCATATCGACAAATACATATCTCCATTGTGAATTTAAAAATGAAGTATTTTGTTTTAACAAATTTGGTTACCCTATTTTTTTTCTTCTAATCTAAACTAGCATATTCGAGTAATGAGCGCAAATTTCATGAAAACTTAAAAACTAGTGTTCATATATGTTAGTGCTTTGGCTGCATTAGGTTAGGTTAGATGATCGCGTTTACCGTATACGGCGCACATCGCAATCTAAATGTTAAGATATGCAAGCTTGGCCTTGTAAGTTCTTAAATAATTGCATAATATAATAGCCCATATTCAAGTGCCTGCTTGCACAGCCCACCAATGGCACCCAATATTTAGTGCAGCGAACAGTGGTGTAAGTGGCCTGCATTGATGAACTGTGGGATGTAAACTTTCTCGATGCAGCTGATGCGTGGAGGGGCATGAGGGGGCTTCTCTGCACGAGAGAAAGTCCGTGAATAAACCATTCGTTAATGAATAGATTTTTTTTTCTTCGTGTAATATCTTTGAATTGATTACACCATGATTTCAGTTTCATGTCACACTTGGTGATTGGTTGACTTAGAAAATAAATTGTACTATGATACAATTATGCAATTCCAATAAGGGCTTGTATTTCCAAAACCTGGTTTGACTGAGGGAAACGTGTATGATTTCTGGATTCAGCATAAAAATTGTGACCTAGAATCAATTATCCGATGTCGGACCTCGAAAACGTTGCACACCAGTATAGTTACATAATACACCATACTCTACTTAAGAGCTGGAACATCTAACTCTTGCTTCAAGTTTCAAGTGACGTAAAAGTTATGAGTAATATTGCCGTAAAGTACGTAAAATACACTTAGTATACATTCCTAAGCCTTTAAGTCCCATCACCTTTCCAGGTGATCATTCTTCCAACGAGCCTTATTTCAAATATTTGCTGTGTTTAACGACTGAATAAATTAAAGAATGGGGTTGTGATATTCTAACATTTCTCGCTCATACGATTGTCGAATTACGGTAGTTGTTAAAAGTTCCTTGTAAACTTGCTTTTGACAGGTACCATAATCAGGAAAGCACCAATGAGACAACGAGCTCGGGTAAAAATCACTCTATCTTTGAAAAAAAGTGTTTCTCATCCCGCACAAGTTACGATTATGAAAGGATCAGCAGTGTCACCACTACAGAGTAATGGACTTGAATGACAGCCTGTGACCGACCACGCAGCTTTAGTATCTGCCTTCTTGAGTCTGAGTTGACCTGCGATAGCAATCAAAGCATGCTATCGCAAACTATATCTCTGCAATCGGTCAAGCTTTTATACAAAAATTTCCTGGTTAATTTCGCAATGGTTTGACATGTGCTACGCGATCTAGAAGTGGGGAACATGGCCTTTAGAATTTCATCGTACGAAAAGAGTGAATACACGAATGTGTGAGCGATATGCAATTGAAACGATGGCATTCTTATTCTTTTGTATTGCAACCAACAATCGAATTCGAATCGACATCATCAACACTAAGTACGATTTTCACGGCAGAGACTTGTTGTTGCCTAATCAACACGATTGCAAGCTTACAACGTAACTTCCTTCAACTAAAATACGCATTGCTTCGATTTTCAGTCACTAGAATATCTAAAGCAAAATTGACGTTGAACATCAACAGCGTGAATTAAAGGTTAGAACCCTTAAAGGCAGCAAACCATGTTTTTACGATGAAACCATTTTCATCGAACAAATTTCTGATATCAAAATTATGCAACTCATTCCTACATTACATATACTTCATAAAATAACGAAAACCATGCGCTGCTTGATATTTTCAAGCTGTAACTTAATTTAGGATATGTGACACACTAGGCTTCACTTGTTTTGAAAGACCGGCTGTTGGTACCCGCTTAGTAGGAATTTCACAAAAAAACAAGTTTAAACACTAAATTGGTGCTGCTCTGCTGAGTGGATGTTCGTGAGAGATAGGACTGATGTTCAGCTAAGTAGGATTAATGGATTGTGAAGTAAAAGAGGGTTGAATGTTCAATGCGTCTGTTAGATCTCTCTACATTTCACAAGCCGTTATGCGTATGTAGGTGGGAGGCAACGAAAGTGAGTCTTCCTGTATATTTGTATATTTAGAGGCATGAGGCATATTTTCGCCTTGCTGTATTTTTCTTGCGTTGAGTCTTGCCAGGAGTTTGTGTGCAGTGAAATCTTGTCACTTTGTGCGTCAGAAAAACGTAAGGAATCAGAGAGGATTGAGACAATAGTTCTCTCATTACTTACGTATATCCGCATATATATAAGAAAAAATTACATTTATGACAAGTTTATCCTGTATTCAATAAAAACATGAATTTTTAAAGCATTTTGTTTCAAAATTTTAATCTTCATTCAATTGCATGAAATAATGGTTTTACATCCTCCTATTTCAAAACTTATAAGTAGATTTTGATCCATATTTCCAGACATAGTTGGAATTAACTTTTGAGGAAATCTCCTCAAGAAATCGAGGAAATGTGGAAATTTGTAAGTTTAACTAAAAATTTTAAGCTTTGCATTTCAGTTTACCACTACGACTGCAACAGGCGTGTCATCATTTTGCCTCTCGAAGCTCTTAAACTATATTTGAGTATAATCGCTTCAACAGTACAAAAAATAATACCGCTACTTCTCTATTGGCTCTGAAATGCTTTTCATGGAACATTTGCTACGTGGCGTATCTTAGAAGTAGTAAGAAAACAGTTTTTTAAAAAGCTCTATATCTGGCTCCTAGATTATTTGGCGCGATACATGAGGGTACTCCAGTTGCGCCGTAGCAATCATTCCAACTTCGACCAGTGATAAAGAAGCTTTATTTGGAGCTCTGGAGCCCTGTAATTTCTATTCGTAAAACTTCATTGAATTTACTCGCGAATTCATTTTGTAGTTCTCAGAAGATGTAAAAAATTTCCAAACGGTAAACTACGTATTTAAGCCCAGTCCTCAGGCACAATAGAAGGAATATATTTCAAACGCAGCCTTCACTTACAAATTTTTTAATGTAAATGCTATTCCGCGATAGGTGTATCAAAGCAAACTCGCCAGAGTCACAATACAATTACAAAAGAACAAAAGAAGAGTTTCTCCAGTCCAATAATACCGACGGAAACGCTACACACACATACACACACACACACACACGTGCGTTCTGTCAGTGTTGGCCTGAGAAGAGATATTCTTATCGCAGCTGCGTTGGATATTCAGAACTGCGAGGTTTCGCGTGGCTGTAATCGACATACACGGTTATCCCATCAAGTTCTCACGGGGAAGAAAGCAAAATGCGCAATGTTCCTAAGTGGTTCATAATTTATCTGAAATTCACCATTGAAAAAAAATGAAATGAATACCGTGTGCATATTTCTTCAATGTCTTCATTCGGCCTCGAATGAAGCAATTTTCTAGCCTCTGCTCAAAGCCAGTAAATTAGCACCTATTGCGAACCTATTTCTTCACTTTTTTCGAGCAATGGAATATGATAGAAAAATGATGCCAAATCATTCAATCATTCTTGGTAAAGCATAATTTCAATTTTTAACAATTTTCTCATACTGTGTAGCCTTCAACCCTTTGACCCCTGCAGGGACACCTCATTCTCAGATTAGTTTCACTTGGTTCATTAAATGTGTCACATTGCGAACAAATTCGAAACACTTTTTGTATGTACAGAATCCAAAAAGATAAATTGAGTTTAAATACTCAATTTTTGTTTTCCGTTTGAGAAGCTTGGCTTTTGAAAAATTTTCGATCCAGTTTGCCGTTTTGGTTACACGGCATCGTTTCCAAGAAAATAACTCGCTTGGGCCTTTTCTTTCCGTTGAGTTGTTGAGTGACGTAATTCTGGATGTTTTCCTCGGTGACTCCTGGGACGAAGTTGGATTTCTTGACCACGAAGGCATAAATGGCGTCCATCCCCGTGTCGGCCACTGGCGTTCCCACCACGCACACCTCGAGCACGCCCTCCAGCTCCAGGATGGTGTGTTCTATCTCCACGGTGGATACCTGAAATTGACTTTTGTGCTTTATCATTGTTCCAGGAAATATCTTACCCGACTCATAAGTGAAATTCTTCTGAACAGACGGTTTCAAAAATTTACGATTGTTATTCTGTTCAGATTAATAACCCCTACGATAAAAAGTATATGCTCCAAACTTTCGAAATTAAACAAAGCGTATTCATTACTGTACGAAATCAAACTCAACGTACAATACGACTGCAGGCTGGAAACTCCCCAGATCCCTATTGCAAACTAATAGCACACTATTCTGAAATTTTCTCACCATTATACTTCAGAGATAAAGTATCAAGGATTTCGCGATCCAAATTAAAATTGGATATGTAGGAATAAGAATTATTCTTCAACATCTGTCATGCAGATATTACTCTTTTGAAATAATATATGATATTTTTTGGAAGGAAAAAAGTGTTCATTGATCGAATGGTATTCATTGATAGAGCTTCAATGTAATTGATTGGAGTCTATGACTATATTCGAAGTAGTTTCCATTTTATTGTCATTGATTTGATTTATTCTAGGTATGACAGTTCATACTTTTCTTCCGTCAATTTTTTTAAATATTTAGAGTTGATACCTAAGAGCATATCTTTGATTATAAATACGGGTATTCCAATACTGTGTATGGCATCTGAAAATGATCATATACGGAAATTTCAATGCCACGTTAAATTTAATGTAGATGCAATGAAAGGTAGATTACAATTGAAATTAAAACATACTAAAAATTTCGATGCCACGATCTAATGTAAAGGTAGATAATAATTAAGATGAATACCTACTAAAATTTCGCAATCACTTTAAACTTATTACTTACCGAGTACGAATCATCCAATTTGATTAGGTCCTTCATCCTGTCAATAATCCGAACGTATCCGTCTTCATCCAATGACACCAAGTCCTCGGTGTTGTACCAGCCCTCATCATCGATGACTTTCCGGGTTGCAGTGGGGTTCCCTAGGTAGCCTCTCATTTTCTGAAAAAAAGTTTAAGGATTTATTCTCACGCGGACACGCGGCATGAATATCTGACATTTTAACTAAGGTCCAGATTACCCAGACCATCTGTGACCTGATGGGTTACTTTTACCATTTTTATAAGATGAGAAGTTCAATTCAAGAAACAACGTATACGAGTATGTGGCGCGTATATGCCTGTATTTTTTGCTAGCTTTGGTCATTATTCTCAGGCTCATTCTTCAATATTGCTTTTTTCCTCCTAGTTGAGTCAAGGTCTTAAGGGAAATGAGCTAGTATTCCGATATTTCCAAATCAAAGATATTCTTTCTTCATGAGCTCTTATGGGAGGATGGTGAATAACAAGTGAAAACGGAACTTTATAACATCTTGTATCCACGACGCTGATTATTACACCCCGAAAGATTTAACAAAACAAACCGCAAATACGCAAGCGAACATTTTAAACTTTGAACCGTGTAGAGATTCTTCTAAAAGTGAAATAGAGTTAATACGGAAAGATATGAAATACATCATGGGAAGTAGCCTGTTGTGAAAAGTTTTATGTCAATGCAGAAAAATTATGCATGCGTAAGCCCCTCGGAGGAAATGTAACACTGTAGTACAGATCCAAAATTGAAAAACATGCATATTCGATAATTTATAATCAGGCGAAGAGCTCAGGATAAAGATGTCATTTCGCACAGCTTAGGAAATGAAATAATGAAAACTAACTCAACAGTATCACGAAAGTGGAACTTCATCGTGACCAATGAATCACTATCATCGCTTGTCTAACTGATGTCAGGACACATTGTTTTCGAGAAATCTCGGACTCCGTCAAGATTGCAGGAACTATCGCAATAGAGTAAATTGTATGAATATCAACATCGTGTGTAGCTCAAATAAGATATTAAAGCACTAATCTTAGGCCCAAAATTGTCCAGTTGTTGTCATTTAACACCTTGAAGGAAATTATCGGTGTTTCACGATGTACACGGTTTTGTTTTATGTAATGCAGCAATTAAAAATGAGAAATCTCCAAATCCTATTAAATTATAAAAGCTATATGTTCTACAGATTGTAGTTTCTTTGATTTATTGACTTACCCCTGGCGCTTTGACATACAGGATGCCCTTTTCGTTGGCAGACAACGGCTTGCCTTCCTCGTCCAGGACCTTCGCAGTGACGCCAGCGCAAAGCTTACCTGTGAAGCCTACCTTCCCACCCCCGACTGGATCCATACTGATCACTCCAACTTCTGAACAGCCGTACACTGCAGTAAAATTCAAAGAGAATGAAGCGATTGCAATACGTGAGCTAAATTTTATTTTATGCATACGTAGTATGAAACTCCATAGATCATGATGTTAAAATCGAAGTAATTCATCCGGTTATTTGTAGAGATAACCTTGTATGTACGCTAGTACTGTTACCTTCAATAATCTGGACCTCAGTAATCAGGATTTCGCGAAAAGCCGAACAATTTCTGGGACAGGATACTTCTCTAAAAATCCTGATATCGACCGGATAGCATAAAAAAATCCAGATTCTGATGTCATCGATGAGGTTCAGCGAAAATTGTGTACGACGAACAACGGAACTTGAACTAAGATTTGTATTGTATTTAATGAGTGTTTAGCTTTGTTCTAAATGTATTTAAGTATATGGAATTTATTCTACCCGTTGTATTTTATCAATACGCACATATTTACAAAAAATTTACTAATTCTAGATTTTCGATAATCCGGATGCTTTTTTCTTCAAGATCCGGATTCTTAAAGACTTAATGAATGCAACTTTGGCAACAGGAGAACCGCAACGCCAAAAATAAATCCTGAATTGCAATACATTTAGGCCTCTTAATGAAGTATAGATCAATACCTGGAAATACTGTACAACTACAAAATAAGCTCCCGGATCAAAAAATTACAGTCACCTGTTATTTTTCGAGGGCTTGTTATGAAGGAAGAAATTTTTGTTATGAAGGAAAAAATCAGTCACCTTTGGTTTTTCAATGTCTGTCATGTTCTGGGGTTGTTTCAATTACACAGAAGTGGGTCCTTAAGCTGGAGTATCCGCCAAACTGAACCAGGTTGGCAACACTGAGAAACTACCAAACCAAGTTCCGCCACATTGTCGGAATCAAAACAGACCTGTTCTAAAAATGACATTAATTAGCATGAGTCATTCAGGATATGTGAGGCATTTAGGTTGACGAGCTAAGTCCCCTGGCATGAACCCAATAAAAAATTGTGGAACCACCTAGAATTACAAGTTTCTTATTTATTAAAATAAGTGACGCCCAGGATCCA
>VOMN01114315.1:0-30228 GCA_014899125.1 Orchestia grillus | reverse complement strand
TTCCTATCCTCTTACAGCCCTCCGGGCTCACGAACCCTCAACATTTTTCTAACCAAAATAAAAATTTTGATTTATCCAAAAGGCCTTGCGACTTTGCTTGTACATCTTTAGGATACGAAAGTAATTTAGTTATTCTGTCATTAAATATTAAGCGTTTTTATCAAAAAATATTTTGAATATCCTCGTTCGTTTTCAGTGGGTATAAAGAAAACGTGTGCTTCATAGAACCATTGTTATTGAGACAAAAAATACTTTCTACATCAAACTAGACGAAGGATATTGAAACATAATAATTATATAATAACCAACTTACAACACCTAAACAGAGGGTAGCGGTTTTTATGAAGTGTTCTAGACTTTTCATACACAATAATTCATTTTTTTTGCCTATTCTATCCAATGCTAAAAGGTGACAACTTATTGAAAAGAAAGTAGCCGGAAAGAGTTTTCCACCCGTCTTGTTCTTCAAAATATCACATTAATACGTAAGACAATCGCATGCACTCTGTCGTATCGGGAATAAATGATCTGCAAAGAGTCAGAGGATCAGAGCTTTTGGTGAAAGCAGCATGATCATTTTTCTAAACATAATAAGTAATTTAAGAAACACACTTGGGACTTTCTTTGATGTCACGAGTACAAATATGAATGCTTACTTAGCGCAGCTGATTAATTCAAGAATAAATGTTGTTTTTTACGATCATGTGGCACAAATTATTTTTCAAATCTAGAGAGCACACAACTAGATGCACTTCGTACGTTGTCATTTATGATTCCATATCTTCTACAATTAATAGCAGTATTAATATCTTCAGCAAGTTTAGTATATTTATTCATTCTGCAATCCTCGATATCGATACTAAATACATTGAACTGAAATAAAAACTTGATGAGTAATGAAAATGAATCGGGTCACAAAAAGGTGTACGGGAATTTCCCTCAGTTTAAATTAGGCTGCAGCGAGTAGCATTGTAACGTGGTGCAACCAGACAGTAGAGGAAGTGAAAAACATACTTAGTCAGCTAGAGTTCTCCTGAAACTACCGAGTTACTGTTTTGGTGAATATACTTCAAAGAAGTTCCCGGCAAAATCTATGGGAACATAGACGCGGCACCTAAAACAATGTAAAACATTCCTCTGTGCGTGAAAATGAAAATTTAGATGTATGTTTGTCGAAAAAATACAAAATAAGACAGTTTCTGTTGGCTGTTTCCATTTAAAAACTTCCTGCCAAATATCAAGCCCTCATCAAATTCCTTTTACGTACACTGTTTTTGAACTTGATTATTCAGAATTATGAGAATTTGAACATTCAAGAGCATTTCGAGAATCAGACGAGTTGCATTTGGCCTCATTTTGGCGTCAGGACAAACAACCTAAAATAAACTTTGGAGTCGTCCAAGTATAGTCTCGGTCGGGCTACGTGCAGCCTAGACTGGAAGAAATTCTCTTCGTATTGAAGCGGTCAAGGTGATAACAAGAGCAGCATGGTGAGGGAATCTTACAGTCGATAATGTTAACCAAGAGTGAGGAGCCTTTTGCCTTTTGCATGTCTACTTTTGTTACTCTAGGAAGACTCAGTACATTTTTACGTATTGTTCTCTCGGCTAGCTAGAAGTTCACGTTTCTCCCATCTTGAAAAAGAAATATCCTGTCTTCTCTAAACTTGAACCTTTATGAATATTGCGGGTTAAATGGAGAGTATATTTTTTTACTCTCTTCATAGATTTTTCGAGTCTCTTAATGAAATATATAGGCCAAAATTATTAGGTTGTTCGGAAAATAACTTCCATTTCAGGAATTCGGAGTTGAAATAGTATTTATTATGGTATTTTAATCATATTTTAGGTAAACTTGAGCTCTATATAATCTTCTCCCTTCTTCCATCATAAAACGTCATTAAAGCGAAAAAGCCCAACAGCTTGAACTTGAAAGAGAAAACTTCCTTTTACTTTTCTTGCATGAGTTGAAGCTTGGTTCTATGCTCCCCAAACAGCTGTCAATATCAACTGAGCATGAGGAAAAGGCCCTACAAGGTAGGACTGTACGAAGGTAGTTTCAGAAATTTCACGGTGGTGATGAGAGCCTTGAAGAAGAAAAAGGTAGAGGACGACCAAGCACTCTCGACAAGGGATATTTGAGAGCATTTCTTGAGTAAAACCCGTAGCAAACCCAGACTAACTTTTTCGTCGGAATATCTATAAATGTTCATAAGTTTTACCACCCAAGTATTGATTTAATCAGGAAAGCAGCATCAACGCAGCAGAACAATAAACGATAAAAGTTTCTGCATTCCCTTGGTTTTTCTGCATTATTGAATTACTTGCATAGAGCAACGTTGGTGCGGTTTTAAAATCATTATAAAAACGATACATATCATTGAAGTAAATACGTTTAAAATGATGTTTCTCAAGGTTTAAACAGAGGACTCTGCATGTAGGGTACAAAAGACTCACTGAAAAACTCTCCACTTTCGCAAACAAACCTCTCCTGAAATCCCCGACAAAAAATATTTGCCTCACAATTGGGAGCCGTTCTTTAGTGAAAAGTTTATCTGAGAGAATGCGTCAGACGCTGGCCGATACAAAGGCAGAGTAGAAGATGTTTGAGCTCGTCAGCGCACGCTAAGGGAACCATGATGAAAACCAACTGCTTGTCTATAGCTGTTGGTCGTGAAGTTAGAAGCCGTCGGCCAAGTTCAGTCGTCCTTTGTATCGGTCATTCAACTGAAGGCTGAAAATGTAATATCTTTGCATCCGTGATTTTGAATAATCAAATCTAATTCATTGAGTGCCTTAGAAACTCGTGCAGTCTTTTCAAGTATGTATGTATGTATGTATGTATGTATGTATGTATGTTTTGATTGCTGTCACTTTGTGTGAGTCCCTGACCTTAGGGAAAAGTATATAAAGCAGTGTAGAGTAATAAACCCATATAGATACAATAGATACATGTACAATTAAATTCATATGACAATAAAAGTACACAATATACAGAGTATACTTGGGCAATAGGAAGTCGTATAAATTGGGCCTTATAAGCTTTGCTGGGAACTTGTAAAGGAATTTGTACAGTTCTTGAATTATCAGTACGATAAACAAAATCCTATTAAATCCAGCAATCATTTTTCAGCTTATAGGATAAAACGCACCATCATCATGGCTGCTAAATCAGTGATATCATTAGAAGTAAGAAAATTGACAGTGAAGCTTCGAACACAGATAAACTTTCGATTGACGGTGTTACAAAGCTGAGGGAAAGTTTAAAAGTGCTGTTCACAGTATAATGACAAACTTTATATCTATAATATTTTTAAATGATGTAACATTTGTGGTAATACATTGTTTCAAATTGTTTCTTTAAGAAAGATGGGCAGTGTGAAGCCAAGGAATCACCTGACAGACCTAGAAAAAACTGAACGAGAAGATCGATGGATCTGTAAATGAGCCGAAAAGGATTGATTTGACGCGACAAACGATTTTTCAACAGAAGCTAATGATAAGCCATGCATTAACGCTTCAAAACACACTGTCTCCCGTAAATTCAATGAAATCAATTTGTTTTGCAGAGTACCTTCCAGGGTTTCTCCTAGAGTACCTTCCAGAGTACCCTCCGAGAAGAACGGAAAGACTAGGTAGAAATTTGCAACTGAATACGTTAAGTGTACTGAAGAACAGTGGGAATATGTCCATTTCAACAACGCATACAAATTTAACTTGTTTGGCTCTAATGGGAGGAGGTTCGTTCGAAAAGAGTCCTAAGGAACGATATTCTCATCAACGCTCAAAAAGTAATATTAAGTTCGGAGGAGGGAGTGTCTTGGTCTTTGGCATGATTTCTATAACTGGTGTAGGACCTCTTGTTAGGTTACATGGAAAAGTAAATGGAGTTACTAAAGAATCAACCTAACCTAGCCTGAGAACCGTAATTAATTAGCCATGTGCTTTTACTCGGGATAATGCACAGTGTCACACTGCAAAACCTCTTACGACATTTTTTCTGAGAAGAATATTATTGTGACGGAATGACCTGCTTGGACCTCAGACCTGAATCCCGTTGAGAATGTATGAAAGATATTAAATAAAATATAAATTTTGATCAACTGTAGAATAATTTGAAAGAGGGTTGGAAGAAAATATCTATCTTCGAAGGCAAGACTTTAATTCACTCCTGTAACCAAAGACGTTATGTTGTGCTTACAAACATGTACGTTATTTTCTATTTCGATATGCCATGCCAATTAAATCAAACGCGATTTTATCTATCGTTCTGATCATTTTGACCACTAATATTTCACAAGTGTTATATACGTAGTGCTATGACTTTTTCAAGTTGATTGAACGAACTCTATATTTTGAATTTATTTAGTTTACATTGGTTACTTTATTTCACTGCAATAACATATTTCTGTATGTTTTGTAGTGAAAGTTACTTCAGATTTCGGCTTTTTCTTATCATCGTTCTAATCTCTTTGCCCGGTATTGTACGTGATTCTTCTGTTTTGATAACCATGCAATTTTTTACGTCGAAGGTTATGTAATTAAAATCTGAGTGCCAAGGCGTCATAAATATACAACTCGTGATGAACATAGATTTGTGAAATGTATGCCTGTATTTATTTCTTTAAAATTGTGCACATCTCTGTTCAGTTCAAGTCTAAACGTCTAAAGTTACAAAGTTTCTCCTTGAAACTCATATTTTCTTCGAATATGATATTTTCGTTCAAAGTATATGCTTATTTAGTCATTGCCTTAGCGCCTACTTTTTTACCGATACAAACATAAAGTTGATTTATCATATTTTAAATTAGTTTCAGGCATCATTGCGTACCCTTTTAGTATGTTGACTTCAAGATTCCTAAAGAAAATATGTATGGCAGCACACCCATGTGCAAACATCACGTTCTATATAAAATAATGAAATAAGAACCTCAGAACCTCTGAAAGCAAGTGGCATAATTGAGAATTTGTGCCTACTTTCTGCGACTGATTTCGTTTTGATATGTGGGAAAAATATTTTTAAGTAACCGTTAAAATCGGAGGTCTACTTGTAAAAAAGAACACAACACAAGATAGTATGTAATTCCCTATATCTTGAAAAAATTGCTCATCAGTCAGCTGAGAGTTTGACACCATGTTGTCCTTCACCCAATGCAGTTCAAGTTACTCAGTGTGAATCACAGCATTCCCGAAGTTTTCTGATTTTTCAGCTTCTTCAGTTTTCAATTTATTCCGGCTTTGGTACGTTGAAAAGATTGTGAAGAAAGTTACTGATTAGTTGGTGACAACCACACGATCATTGCAGAATGATGTAATGACCAAACTATACTTGCTTCTTAATTAATCGCCAGGTAAAAGACGGCTCCAAGGAGAAAAAATTGTTCTGAGTGAGAAATAATACTCTTGCATAATGACACAAATTTGGACTGTGCAAACTGTACATTTTTGAGTGTATCATTTATTTTTTCGACCGGATTGACTCAGTAGCTGAAAATCCCAGTTTCAAAGTACATGCATCGTGCAAAGAATGCGGAGGGGACATTGCAGGACTAGCTTCAGAAATTTATTCCCATTTAATTCAGGTTAGAACGACATTTATCGCGTTTTTGAGGAACTGTGCACGCTATAATTAGATACTGCTGCAATTTACAATTGTCATCTTGTTTAGGGATCACAAATTACGCCGACTGAGCTGTAATCGGGCTGCAACGTCAGTTCGTGATGGCGACCGGAGCGCTGAATGTTTTTAATTAACCCATTCCCAGCGGTGGAACTACCTAGTGAATACGTTTACTTTTGATCGTTTTTGTTTCATGCGCGATATGTGTAGGCCATATCGGGACAGGGTTTTCATTCTTGAAACAGATTCGGCTCCGCCTCCCCTTGGGTTGAATTGTTCGTAACTGGATCAAAGCGTTTCTTAATGTTCATCGATGAACTTCATATCAAGTTTCGAAAAGTCGTCAAATTTTGCGCATTTGAAGGTACGTTTCCGGGTTTTCATGCATCTACGAGAATAAGACTTCAATATAAGGATTATTCTGTTTATGTTTCAATATCTACATTGGCAGAAATGTTAGATTTCTACCTCTGCCCACATCATTATGAATACCGAAGTACATGTATTTTTCAGAGTAACAACTTTATGATAATGAGGCAGAAAATCATTTATCTAACCAACTATTACGGGTCCAAAGAGGAGTAGAGTTACATTTTGTTAAAGTCATACAATTGAGCTCAAAGTAGGTGCTAAAGATTGCCTTAATATTGTACCTTAAGATGGGTAAATTTTTGAGCTAACATTTCTAGCCAGAGATAGAATTATGTATAAGACGTCTTGTACTGGAGCGAAATCTGATGACCATTTTAGTGATAATAAATCCATTTTGATAAAAGCTTTTAACGCATACGACTCCTACATTGCTTTTGTCACCAATGTAAAGTTTTGCTGTAGGCCATGTACGTGCTAGGTTAGTGCAAGTTATTTATAAGGCTGAGATTTATTGAGTATAAAAATAGTAATGATCTTACGCTTCACGTAACTTACTGTTACTCAATTGATTTATAAGTAAAATTTAAACCCAGATTTTCCGCCGACATGCTTTAATATACCAGAAAATGTACTCTGTCTATCCGAATCACGTGGGAAAGGTAACTCGATCATTTCTTCTGATTTTTCAGTTGTAGGTAAGCATCTGAAGCAATGCTTTTGTTCACAGCAAAACCGAGTCACTCATTTTCTATGTCAAGGATTCGTGAGGTTGAGAGCACGAAGGCCCGACTCGGAGCTGTGGGGGTCACGAAAACATTGCACTTAAGTAGGTCGCTTTCTGTGTTCTTACTCGTCCTATCACATCTTCCCCGAGCGCCGGCCGTCCAAAGGCAAGCTTATCTTGTGGATGCTGGGAGCACTGATGCGAGGAGCGTGGCAGCGTGGGCGAGTATCAGTAATAATAACCTCATCACGAGGACACAGTTAAATTATGAAGCTTCTTTCGCGAGTCACAACAAGTGATCACTAAAATAACGAAGTCTTTTGCTCACTCAAGTGTGAAATATGATGGTACTTTAAAATCCCATCCACTTTGTTTATTGCATCGTATGTAACTTCTAAATGTGGTAGGTAGGATTAAAAAAAAGTTAGGGGTATCTTCGTAAAGCGGGATGTGTGTGATACGACCGGAGAGGGGCTTTGTTCTACGCTTGATTTAATTGCTTTTGATGAAATGCTGTCTAAAAATGTTCTGCAAACTAAGATATTTTTTGCTAAATTTTCTTACCGAAATCTATCACTTTGATTATTTTTAAAATTGTTTTCTATTTTCGATATTTCAATTCCCTGACCCAAGCACTTAGATGGTAGGTATATTTCTTAGCGCTCTAAATTTTTAATTAGATTTTGATATGAATTAACATATTCAAATACTCCTGATGTTTTAAAAAATACTTTTCGCATAATCTACTCTATTGCTAGCTAGCCTAGAACTGTGTCGCTTTGCTTATGTCAATCGATATTTGTACTATTATTTATCATGAACACTAATAAGTGTAAATATTCGCAGAATGTGTTCAAGGCATGGAAAGTGCTGAGGTTAAAGTTAAAATTAGCCTTAGATTGGGCAGGATTATTCCATCTTCTTCTGTGCTGCCCTTTGAAACTGTGAATGTGAAACAGATGGCCGACTAAGTCTTTCCTCTCATGCTTTACTTCGCAAATAACATTAGTTAAATTTAAACACACATGTATGCACTATTTTTAGTTCAAGCGTTAGGGATTTTACACCAATCGTGTAGTTTATTTGTTGAGGATTAGTATTCAGCAGAAAAATGAATTCCAAGAACTCCCTATGAATAAATTACAAAAAATTTAGTTAGAATGATCTAGAATTCTCGAATTTTTCCTTGAAACAATTGAGGTGACTGTATGAAAATAAAATCATCAATGCACGCTATAACAGACAATAGTGGGCCAGGTTTAAAAGCTGAACAGGCTTTGGATGGTGAATTAAGAAATCTAGAAGCTAGAAAGACCTTCATGGTAATCTAGAATCAAGTAATAGCATGACATGTGTTGTTAACATATGCATTAAAATAATATATTATATTGTTTCCATTATTGCGTCTTAGCGTGCATTGTCCTTCGAGTTTTCAAATATTTCCTAATATCCGAGTATGTTTCCTTTCTTTCACTGTTGCTGATTTACTTTCACGTTTAACAAATAAAAATGTCTTTTCATTTGTTGTTCCGTACATTGATTCTTACAAGGTGAAGTATGAAAATGCAATGAAAATACGCAGATGTGTTTTTTAACTGAACTGAATCACGTGACGAATCCACTGTTGTTCTTAGTAAACAGTTACGATGGTCTTCCGAAATCAGAGCACATCTTACCTGTGACCACACAACACTCTCTGAATGACTGGTAAAACATGTTTGCCTTGTTAATAATAGAATTGTTTCTTTGGATTATTGATTTGAGGCCTGTAGTCACTACAGAATGCAGTCGCCTTAATGTATTTTACCAATGTACTTTGTTTGCTTAAGGTTGGCTGGCAGAGTACGCGTGAGGCTTACATCGTGTTTTCCTTGGCTTGACAGCTGCTGGGTTGACCAGATTTTTCCTGACTGGCCATGGAGATTAGACGTCGCCACTTTTTGGACAATGAATAAGACGCTTAATAAATCCGTCGCTCAAAGCGCCAAGACATATCAATTAAGTCCAATAAATGCTTAGTCCTGGTCAGAAATGCTCGGCATTACCAGCAGCTAAAGTTTTTTACCAAAGTAGAATGAAGAAAAAGCAGGTATCATTCTATGAATAAATTACAGATAATTTTCTGCTGTTTTTGATGAAATTACTAGTTTTTGTGGCGCGTAGATAGAGCGAGCAATAACTAAGGCATACCAATCGCGAGGGAGACATCCGCTACTGATTTCTTCAAGAGCAGTAAGCAATCTACAATTGAGATTGCGTACTTCATGAATGTTTCTATCTAAGCTGGTTTTAGAACCGGTACTCTTTCAAAGAAGTTCTTAGCTTTTAAGTGTTGAGCAGGTTCAGGTGCAGCTGCTGTAGTGCATCCAAGAGACCACCCGGCGTGTGACTCGGTTGAAGTTTATGCAAATATGCAGCTGGGAGCAGATACACGTATGTATGGTGAGTACACAACCTCACCTTCAAAACTTACATTGGATAAAATTAATTATTCGATGTATCCAAAACAAACAGATCCGATGCCCTTAATTAGCTCGAGTACGTAAATCGAAGACAGATTTTTTTTCTCTCCACAGTTTGTTCTAATTTTTCGCTATTTTTACGTACTGTTAAACTTATGGTAGGCGATGATGCTTTTTCTTTAATTGGTGCCAAACATTGCCCCCGGTCATTGAACAGCAATAAAATGCGTACAAAGTGTAAATGCAATGAGTGGATTCAACTGTAGAGAATGAAAGCAACGCCTTCAACAGTTAAATTTATTTGATAAAAACGATGTACCCATTTCTTCCTAGCTGAAAACCGCGCTACATAATTGAAGCGATGTTCCAGGCTCATCTCGGTCTCAGTTTCATGTTAGCGAAAATAGAAGTTCGTCTCTACCTAGAGAATTTTGGGTTATAACTTTAACTTTGGTTCTTATCAGTATTTGAACAATGAGTCAAAGCGAGTTCATTCGTAAATTCTATGCATATTCGAAATTAGGGCAGTGATACATAAGTAAATTATTACTTTATACGGAACAACGTTGACGAGCAAACGTGTCTATCAATAATTTGAATATTTCAAGGATTACTGAGAGCGTCTGTTTGTGCCTAGCGCTACTCAATATTAAACTTAAGAGGCACGACAACCTGTCGTATCTTAATCTGTAACATACTGAATTTAGTATACTTCCCATTTTCAGCTGTGATTCTTAGAACTTGTATACATGTTTGGCATTCATAATGTATATGCTGTTACTAAAATAGGTGGGGATTCCCACGGATACATTGAACTTTAAAATCCACAGTATAAAGTATCTGATTTAATGTTATTCTTCGATAAAAAGAACCGACTAAAAAATCCTGGTACGATTTGTTGGGAATTAAAACGATTAGTGAATGCCTTACCGTGATCCATCGTATCCTAAATGCTGTATCATTTACATAGTTTGGCTGTTTTACTGTTGTTTTCGCCCTAGTTCAGAAAAAGCCAAGGCAAATTTTAAATTGCTGTTATTGTTTGTTACTAATTTGAACTCATAAGTAAATAATTAAAAGCATGATTAATTTGGATAAATAAATGGAAATTCTTAAGCCCGCGATGTAGTACCCTTATTCAAGGAAACCTGCATACGCATCTCTTTCGAACATATGTGGAAAGATCGACTTCTTTAGGCATAAACACGTGTCGAGTAATATTTTTTAGGCTCCAACATGCCTGAATAACTGTACCGAACACACGCATAAGGTTGCGTGTCCACAGATTGAACGACGCTACCTTGTGCGTACGGCAACACCGATAGCGCGATGAGCTTGCAGTTCCTCAACTGATGCACAAAATTTATGTTACGTGTTCTTCGTTTTACCGTAGCTCGACATACTTTCCACAACGCTTCTTTCTGAGCAGAATATGAATTTTCAGTTACATATGTTCGATCAGAATTAACTTAATTTCACCGAGTGCCACGTAATCCGACTAAACTTTTCTGAGCCAGAATGGATTAGTTTAAATTAATGTTCGCTTCTCAATTATATACAATATTCGCTTCTTGATCTAATGTTTGCTGTCTTGTATTGAAAATGAAAATTGCGACTTCAATAAACGGTGCCCGATGATGAATGTGTGGGATTAAAAGAAGTTGTAAACTCTCTCGGTCGTTATCTGAAACTGAATTAAAACCATTACAATACATGTGAATAAATAATTAACACTCCAAAACCATTGCATTGCTTTCATGCTTTTTATGAAACTGTGTCCGTTTCAAGTACGTCATACCATTCCAGTGACTTCTTATTGTACGCGTAAAAATATGCATCTTTTTAGACTGCATTTTCTTTATTTATACGAAGCGTTCATCTTCTCTCATTGTAGACTTTTCAAAGGTAAACAAATATCCACTCGTCAGTGTTTGATCTTTAAACCGCTTCAAGTATTTATCGTTACTTTTTGCCGACATTTTTTGCCTTCCAACTGGTTCCACAAATATATTCACACCCGATGCAAAATTGACAGTGCGTTTACCTCAAATTTAGCTTTGCTATTCTTGTATCCACTAACGGGTCAAATTCTAGAAAAATAAGCTTTCTAATTCGACACTGATCTAAAAATTCAATTGTGTCTTCTTTCGAAGAAGCGATTGTTAAAAGTCAGTGTCCGCATCAAGATATGCAGTGTTCTCCATTTTATTGCTCTTGAGTGCACCTGAGGCGTCGGGGCGAGGCGCATCGCACTCAGGACTCCTACTTTTATAGTCCCAGAACTCGAGCACAGGTAGAAGCCTCTAACAGTTCATATGTGTGACGCGCCTTCGCTTTGTAGATTGTGGAGTTTTATATTTGAAATTTTTAGATGGATATTTAATTCTCCTAACGCCACTTATCACTTATCTGTTTTCTTATTCAAACAAATTTTAAAATTAACAGCGCTCTATTTCTTTGAACTGATTTTCAAAATTGGCATAGTTCCATTCTTGAGTAGGATGTGTAGCCTATGCAAAATCTATCATATTTTATGGTACAAGTTACAACCGTTCTGTTTTGTGTTGCAAAGATTTGCCTACTTAATTTTCTTACTTTCGTTCCGAATAATAGGCCCGGTTAACATGTTTGCTGCTCCCTTAGTTACATAAAAGTTGCCTCTTCTTCAATTTTAAACATTTAGTTCTTTCATTTAAGAGTGTAGCGAAGAACAAAGTTGATGCGAACATGAAAAAACACTCCTGCAGGCACTGAAGAGCAACAAAACAAACAAGAAACTTTGCAAACGAACCAACAGGACAAGGAAGGTTATACAAGGACGAAGAAGGAAAAGTTGTTTTCAAGAGTCACTTCAACTAAGAAACAAAGTAAAAATAATGGTGCTACCTTTTTCAAGATTCCGTAAATGTGTCGCGTCTCGCGAAAACACTTCATGTTTGAATTTCCTTTTTATTATAACAGAATTGCGTTTTTAAGTTTTTTAGCCAGAGTAAATCTTATTTTAAAGGACATAAATAAAAACTAAATTAGAATCCGGTATTTTTTTATCTAAAATGAAGTCAGAAAATATATGTTATGAGTGCAGTATCAGAAGTTTCAGTACGATTAGAATAGTTGGTGTTCATAATTGATGAATCGTTATTCCACCGTCTACAGTCAACACAAATATCTTATTAGAACGTCAACTATCCTTTGATTTGATGTGAACCATTAAATTTGATCAGCTAAGAAAATGAAGTCAGCTTCATTAAAATTGTCCAACTCAAAATAAGGAGCAGTTCGTGAAAATCATTTCATGATCTTTTTTGACGACGACTCACAAAAAAATCTGGACTTGGGCACAGCAACCCCAAGAGTGATAGGAGCGGCAATTTATTCTACATGGAGATATTATTACAAGCTACTTTACAT
The DNA here is from genome assembly GCA_014899125.1 of Orchestia grillus. Lineage (NCBI taxonomy): Eukaryota > Metazoa > Arthropoda > Malacostraca > Amphipoda > Talitridae > Orchestia > Orchestia grillus. The sequence continues at coordinate 17,640 of VOMN01114315.1, read as the reverse complement.
ATCTAATTAAGAGACAACTTCTGAGACAGATAAAGCGAAGCGCCTGCCCGGAGAGCGACATGGTGTCGGTGACAGCTTTACAACTCCGCTCTTTAATACACCCACAACTTATCGAGCTCAAGTCGTTCTTGTTTTGCTTCCAAATCAGTATCCCAAGCCTAACTGTACATAGCAATTTTTTCTTTTAAGCTCCTCATATTCTTTAGAAACTCCTACAGTTGGCTTTTCTCTTCCGTTTTTGAGGAAAATGATTTGCTTGAGTTTTTCCTTGTTCTTCGGGTGTTTTAGTTAAGAAAGAAGAAATATGCCTGAGAACAAGTTTTTTGCAACGAAAATTTGCATGTCTACTACATCTTAGAAAAAAATCTGACGATCAAGTGACTCATTTTATAGCAAGTAAGAACAGCGTTGGCTAGTGCGACGCTATACTGTATATGTACGAGACAAATCTAGCAACCCATTTAGTAAATTTCAGAGATTTTGAGATCCCTTGTCTGTACATATTTAATATTTCAAACATAAGATCAAAAATGCTTTGGAAGTATTTACATGGCACCTTTGCCTCCAGCACTGCTTCGATGCTAGTTGAATTACCTCTCGATACATTTCTTCTTTACTGCACGTCAAACTCCCAAGTTCCATCATCAAAATTCAGCTTCAAGAACGAGCATCATTGTTCTTACAAGTCGTTAGCAGTCGTGTGCCCCATTTCCAAGCTGGTAAATGCTCTTGCCACTGCTGCAACAACTCCAATAAAACTCATCCCCGAATGGGGGGCGCTGACCCTCCATTAGACGAGTTCACTAGAATCTACAATAGTATCATTTGCACCCAACAAAAGAAAGCGTGGAGTTCCATTGTATGTAGAGCTTTTCTGACTCAACTTAGGTACTTAACCTGCCCTCCTTGAGAGGGCTGCGGCTGCACGTGAAATTGCATGAGTTTATTTGTTTGTTTTTTTCAAATATATTCGAGGTCAAAACTCCGTTTGCATGTTTACGACGATATCCCGCTATGGTACGTAATGCACTTAAGTGTCGCAAGATTGGGTACAAACACGACCCCAGGGGGGCTGATCAGATGACATTTGAGGGCAATGATGCTCCATTTCCGCCCATTGTGCACAAGCGGACAGAGTTGGCTGCTAGCCAACTCTCCGAGTCGCCTCCACCTTCGCAAGACATCGCTCCGGCGCACGAATCCATTTAACACCTGCTCGATATCCTCTCGAGCAGAAATTGCTATAATTGAGGCTCACAGCATTTTGCGTGCTGAGGTCAAGTTTCTCAGGTATCTGATTTTATTTACGGGACCATCAGCCCTTACTTTATATTTGCTTCACGTTCAATGCATTATAGTGATGAATAGTCGCTCCTATGTTTGATGAAAATGAAGATTAATTGTGCATACTATATTTAGAACAATTTTTACACTCACAAGAACAATTTCGCATGAAAGTCCATGGGATTGTTACAAGACTATTTTAGAAAGTTTTTTATTGCTCAGGTAAATTATTAACAACTTGAATAATAATTTTTGTCTTCAAATCGTGATTATTTGAGATTGCCAGATTTGCAAGCAAGAATAAGTTAACATATAACTGGAAAGCAGTGGTCTGATTCTCAACAAATGCAAAAAAATACAGCAACGTTAAAAACAAAAAATTTGCCATAAATTATGAATGGAAACTTTCATAGGAATTCAGCACGAAAAATTAACTAGGATCCACGATAAAATGCACAAGTTTTGGGCTTGCAAAAAAGTAGTTTTAAATATATAACACGCCCTATGGTATAAATGTGCGTCAAATGCTATTTGCTACTTTCAGTACAATTGCTATTTAGCTATGTTTTATGGCTATCATTAACTTTTGCATGTGACGGACATATGTGCATCTTCATTAATTCTGTATAGGCACAAGTGTTTCCCCTTTATCAAACCACAACTGTTAGTAAAATGTCAATTTAAATACCCACTGATAAAAACAATTAAGATTCCAGGGAACGACGAAACTATCTTTGAAGGTGGCAGCAAATGTGTTGAGTCTGTCAACCGTGTGGAGCGAGTAACAACGCACAAAAAATTTGACATGCCGAGTCTTACTTCCCTGCTCTTCGCAACTCGATTCCTCTGTTTAATATCTACCCTACCCGGAAGCTGAGATAACCTTTATTGTCTTGGTTGTATTTTAAGTAGACCAGAGCTGGAGTACGAAATAATTTCATAGCATCAATCCATTATTTTTAATACGAAAGTTTGATTCTATAGATATTAACGAAAAATTTCAGTTTCAATTCTGGTGAACATCTTCGTCTTATAATGACTCATGGGAAACCTTGCTCATTCAATAGCGAAATGGTAGGCAGCGTCACGCTTTTCATCACGGCACAATCAGTAATCGAGTTGAGCATGACTCATAACAGCAGTGAGTCCCAAATGTACTACAAGACCTTCACCTTCACTCCAAACTCATCTTTCAAATTAAGCTATCGTTTCTTGTCAATCTTACACTTGAGAATCGTTTTTACTTGTCGTAACGTGATGATGAATCACCCAGTTGGATATTGCGCTCGGTAATATTGGCTACGATGTAATCTAGATCAAAACCATTTAATGAAGCTGAGGTCTAAGCGTCAATCTAAATAACTACAAACTTCTTAAATTACGCTAACTTCTCGTCGTCAAATGACCACTCTTTGCTTGTGTTTGCCTCTTGCCCACGCCAGCACTCGAAGGAGAGAGCACTTGGATCGCCTCTCAGAGTGCTCACTGATTTTGGTGTCCTGAGAGAACGATTCCGACATCCGATGATGCCTGCATCTTTTATCCACGTCACAGGAGAAGGCGTCGTGACCCGATGTAAAAGGGCTACAACAGTCGTTTAGACAAACATCTTAAGCAGTTTAATCAAGCAGGACAATTTGTTAACATGAAACTTGAGACGCTCATTTCCTCAGATAAAAAGTCACTGCTGAAAACAACGCCAGCTGAATTAGCATCCTGCGCGTAGTTATAAAAACGATAAAAACAACTCTCGCGTTCTAGTTGCTTTGTGGAGGGTCCCTTCAATCATGACGGGGCGCATTTCGTTACGATGCTGCGCACAATACCAACAACAAAGATTGATGTCCACACTTTAAGGACTATATGACTGTGATTGTGCAGCGACGCGGCCAAATGGACGTGCAAAAACACACCTGCATTGAAAGTGAGAGCGTGTGTGAAGGATCAAGCATAGAGTGCTCTTTTATGTTTCCTTCCTGCATGGAGGCCGAGAGCAGCACACGACAGGCAACTACCTCGCACGTTCACTGAGGCACAGCTCCAAACTTCCCCATTTTTTTACTCCACGGTCGAATTATTTTCGCTAAATATGGTGATGTGTTTGAAAATAAGATAGGGGCTCATCTACTGAAAATCGTGTGATGTTAGCTTCTATGCATTTGAGCCATGAGTTAATATGTATCTTAAACTTCGGAGAAAGTTTATTGAATCAAAAAGTTACAGGTTTATTCATATATTGGTCACTAACGATGAAAATTTTACATCAAAAATCTATTGATTCATTTACGAAACATTTCTAGCTCGACGATAGATTTTAGTAAAGTTAGAAACTTATATATCCGTAGAGGGGCATAAATGCAGATTCTAATAATTTGGCTCCATGTGAGTCGCCTTCGGGATAGATGGACTGCATATGCATGACCTTCATCCTTCGCTGCTGCCTTATAAAGACTAACTCGCTCATTTTGCTCTTTAATGCGCTTTTTTCTACCATTAATCTTGCACCTTACCTGACCTCCGCCTGTTCGCAGCGCCACTCGGGAACCTCGGACCTATGCCGCGACCGCCGTCATCTTCTGCTCCAGGAAGTAACGAAATACGTCGGAAGTTTGTTTGTGCTTTAGAAATAAAAGTGTGCGCATGGTTCATTTGCTCCATACACAATTAAACATCAATAAATAAATAAATTTCTGGTAGGTTCCGTTGAAGACGTAGAAAAACAATTTTTTGAAAATTAACATAAACCACGTGAGGAACTTATTTGGTGAATTATATTTTTCATATCCGAATAAACTACGCCACTTGAGTGAGTTATTAAGATTAATGAATTCGGGATCCACACACTTATGTGTATTTTTGATAATCCAAACTATTATCACTAGTTTACAAGTTTTCTTCAAGAACTGACATTGGATAATTTAGCGAAAGTACTGTAACTAATCATTTTTCTCTATTTCTTTTGATGACGACAAAATTCATTTGACTATTGCTGGAAAACCCTATGGAGTATTTGAAAACGATTCCACAGTATAAATTTGAGAATTTTCCTCGTTAATCTTTTTTTGTGCAAGATCTTTGATAGTTCAAGCGATGAATAGGCAAAATATTCAGCTTGAATAACTGGAAACAGAAGGGCAGGCATGGAGAACTTCCGTCGCCCTGTATAAAATGCATGTATAGGCATAGAACATACATATCTATAGTGAGCTATTTAAAAAATTTATTCACGTCATTCACACGAAAATATAAGTTTTGATTTTCGAGTGAAAGACAACGAAGAAAATATTCAGTGACACATTTTCAGTTTTGAGAGTGCGAGCCGGTATATAGCGACGCTTTTTTCATCTTTCAAGTTTTCTCATTGAAATAAAAGTGTTTTACTAACTGTAGTAGCAGCTCCCATGAACCAGTATATTGAAAATGAGAATAATGGAGGAAAAATATACTATTCTTAAAAATGTAAAATGCCATGGCATTCCGCGCAGTATTTGCTGTGGGGAGACTTGAAGAATGACACTGTAGTGGAACTGTGGCGGGTATAGTCGTCTACTTGATATTTGATACCTTTCAAAGCTGCGATGCCGGAAGTGAGCTCTGAATTGAATATTGAAATTTTCTCTTGTTTTATCTATAGTTCCTTTGGCGAGAAGCAACGCATGAATTTAAATATTCTGCTACCACCTTTGCTCAGAGATATTATGGCCAAAAGTTTTAATATAATTTTCAAGATAGTCTCTGTTAAAGAATATCTTTCTTTAAATTTTTCTGCTTATGAGAAACGATTGAATAAATCTCACCATTTAATGATTTGATTATTGCCTCACACACTCTCCGTATTGACTCATGAAGTAAGCGCGCATAACTTGTCAGAGAGGGACGACTGACTATGCAGAATAGCTGCCCATGTAAGTATGCACACACTAAAGGCAGTCCAAGAATCACTCCTGAACAGATGGTCGTGCTGTTGACCTAAATTGGCAGATTGAACGTTACAGAAAGTCATCACAGAATATTTAAAATTTGGATGGAGTAGGTCAAAACGACATAAAAAGAAGGGTTTCTGTTTTTTCTAATTCCGACTTTTTCCGAGGTACAATTCCAGAAGCACCATTCCTAGCATAAGGTCACGCTCACCTCCCGTGCACCTGAGAGCTCGCCTCCGCAGCCCCACATGCGACCGTAAAGTTCAAGTGGCAGCTCAAACAGTAGCAGCTTGTTATTCCTTAAGCGATGTTTCATATCTTTGCTCAAGAATCATTTCTTCAATCATAATCGGCGGGGTGTGAATAACATTTACACACAGCGGGAAAATGATATTCTTTGGTTACAATTTTTCGGATGATCTGCAGCAATTTTAGTGCAAAGTATTGCGTAACAGTCGTTCGATTTTTGTTCAAATATTTCCTTCCTTTTTAGATTTTACTTGAATTTTTATTTGACTTCAAACACGTTAGTGTCTTTAGTATCGACAGGCAGTTTATTGTTACGGGTGCTCTATCATAACACATGAGGAAATCATTTCATTGACCAATAATCTCAACTTTATTTTTAGTGTTATCCTAAAATTTATGGTAGGGTAGTGGAACGTGGAAACTACGGCTCGTTCATTTCTCTTTGCGCAATTATTTTTGTTATTTAAAACCATATGCACAGCGCTATGTACTGTATTTATGTACTTCAGGCTGGTAATTCTATCACAATCAACTCATTGTGTTGTTTTTGAGGTTTCCTATTTCTCCGAATAATCTGAGCTTCCTTCAATAAGCGCCAGACTGAAACGCTCGTTCTGATGAATCTTAAACGGCCGGTGCTCTCAAATCCCACAAAAAAAGAAGCACTATTTCACTAAGCGACGATGCCTGAGGTAGGACGTTTGTGGGGATGTTTGATGGAAAATATTTCGGGTTTTGACTTGAATTTCACTACGTTCATCAATGTTCACGTGAGTTAGATAGCTGTATGGCTTGAGAGGTCTATCAATCGTATCGATGATAGACAAGAGTCATGCAACTCTTCGTCAAGCAAAATTAACGAATGAGTCTCTTGAATTAAAAAAAAATTGTTAGTTCTACTTCGTATGAAAACTTATTTCTACTTTAAAATCTTGCATCGCCGAAAGTGATTCACATCTGTGCCAAAATCAAATAGAATCGAAATTAGTGTTCGAGTTGGAGACGGCTGCTTCCCAGCTGGTAAATTCATACTTGAAAAGCAGGAACTTCTTCTCGAAAACTGTAACCGCTTATAATAATCTATTCATTTTTTATATTTATGAGTGAAGCTGTGAGAGATAAAATCTAAAATAGCATCAGCTTTTGTGAAGGTTACACAATGAATGACTAATGAGCAACTAAATTTATACTAAAAAATACAGCCATCCGATGAATTAACAACCGAGGATCATAACGATCGAATTATATATACATTTATAATCACTGCCTGCGCAGCCTAGCGCTCCTGGCTGCAGAGTACATATAACTGCTTGTCTCATGTTCTTGTTCAGTTTTATTGTTGTGGGAACGCAAATTCTTGCCTCTTTTCCCCCTCTCGATGAGAATTTTTCGTGTCGTTGCCCCGGCCTTCTTTTTTTCTATCTCTTCCTCCTTCATATCCTTTTTGTGGCTCCATGGTGCAGTGGTGAACGTGATGGCCTCACAGCCGAAAGGACAAGGGTTCGAGCCTCGGCTCAGGTGGGTGGGGCTTTTCACGTGACCACGGAGTACTTCCCTTGGGAAAGGAAGTTTAAACCACACATTCCTCACATCCCCCACCGCACCAGTAGTTGTAAGGCATTTAAAAACCAACGGTAAAACGTGTTGGAATAATAAAGGTTCTTTTTTTTTTTTCGTCCGCTTCCTTGGTGGAATGTCACGTATTTTTTAGTTTTCCTTTACAGCACGTTTCAGTTCTTAGCGGTATTCAAAAGCTGTTCACTAACACTGTCACTTTCCTGCTGTGTTTCGTGTTATTGTGGCAAAAAAACATTCCTGATCGCAGTATATATATGTATATGTATGTATATATATATGAGACTTTTCCTGTTACTACTGGTAAGCCATGTTTAAAAGCCTCTGTATGTGTCTTCTTGTTAATTGAAATGATTTTTTTTCAAATATTTCGTAAACGTATAACCTGAAAATAAAGTTAAAAAACAATATTAATAATTGTGAAATAGGAAAAATTTCGAGGTTATTACAGAGTCGCAGGTGGACAGCCAATACTCGGTCGAAGTTTGAAAATGAGCGTACTCATTCCATTTCCTAGTTGCACGCTTAATATTTTTAATGTCGCAAAACTTTCACTACGCGTATGCTGCAAAAAAAACGACAAATTCCATAAAGAGGTCAGTTGGTAACCTCCAATCTTCTGTTTTTAAATATTCTCAGCTTGAGAGCAACGAAAAATTTATCTGTGCAAACATTCTATTATTATCGTCAGGAGATTGTTCGAAATCAGCAGAATTTCCGAGAGACCAGGTGATGGCCTCCATAAAACAGAGTGTTTTTGTGCGGGTCATGGAGTCGACCGTGAAGTGGCGCCACAGGTGCTTCAGGGAAGATCTGCCAGATCGACCTCGCCCCTGCACCCGCTCACGCCGACGAAAGGAGGAGCGTTGTGTGCTGCGGAGGTGGAAGAGCGCTTGCTCAAGAGCGCCTTATGAACTCTGGATCAGGTGTGATATTGGAGTAAGGTAACATTTTTCAAGGCTAATCGCTAGTGGTAGGAAAATTGGAAAAAATCTTACCTATGTGAACAAGAATCACAGAAATAGGAAAAAGATAATTTGCACTTATCTTGAACTCTGCTGTATTGGTCAAACAGATAAACTGTTTGATGGAAGTATAATTAAAGTAGAAAACAGGTTCATATCATTGTAATAATTTTGTATATTACTGTAAAAGCCATCATTTTAGTAAGGATTGTCTCAGGGTGTGTTAAAAATGTTCCATTAGGAACCTTGAAAACAACGGGAATGAATGTGTAGAGCAATATTCTGAGTTACGATGTACGAATTAGCTTTCATTGTCGAAATCTCATCTGATACCCTAAAGATTTAGTGTTTGGTTTTCATGGTCAAACTTACATACGCTTGTTTCACTTCTTAACTAGGACACAACGCTCAACATTCACTCCCGTTCCAGTCCGAGGTCTCAGAGTAAAGTTCGACCTGCAGAGAAGGTCTTGGCGCCAGTCGCTGGTGCAGAAAAATCCTTCATTGATGGCTTTCTTTTGTCCCGTGAAACGCAGCACAACAACGTACGACAAAAGGGCATCATCAGCAGGCAGCTTTACAGCAGGTGTCCCCCCAACCACGTCGTCCCAGGGCCGTGCCAGCTGTTGAGGCAGGGTCACCCACAGGTGGTGGCGCCATTTAACACAAAACTAGAATTTCCCTCAGTATGTTCAACATCACCTCCTGAGATTTATTTATTCCGCATTCTGCTTTGAATATTTTTGATGAATAACGTGAGCTAGAGATAATTTCTCCGTGACATCGAAAAGACGAACTACGCGGTAATTGCGCAAAAGAATCATGCAGTGAACGGCGATTAAGGTGAAGGTAGTCGGGAATTATAAGTTGTAATTACTAAAGGAGTGCGAGAGTGTCTGTGCATATCAATCTCGATTTTGGGGGATACTTTCATGTCCTTGAAATTGAATTTTACAAATAAAATCAATTTTTAAAATATGTAACTCTGCTAAACACCAGAAAAATTAACGTAAACAACAGATATGGGAATTTAGGAATGGAGTTGCGGGAGAAACCACTTGAATTTAAGTTTACCATCAAAATAACAGTAAGCTCTCAGTGCTTCCGCATAGCTGCACCTGCTCGTGAAAACATCCGACTACAAATTCAACACCACTTCTTATTTTTTTCAACGAATAATTATTCATATTCTTTACCCAACATCGATTATAATTCATCATTATGAACTCTCTTCATGTATGAACTAAATATTTCGTGGATACGTTTACCCGAGTCTACCATCGAAGACGGGGGCGCCCAAACCACTCACACAGCTGAACAAGACCAGTCTCGCACCCCGAACTCGGGCCTGCCAGACCAGAGCCTCGTAAAATTGTCGTTGCGGAGTGAGGCGTCGTAAGTAAAATAAGTGTCGGAGCTGAATGTGACAGCTGTGTTTGCAGGAGAGTTGTATTTCACTTTAGCTGAAGTCAAGATAGACATCAAGCTTCTTAAGGCTGTCCTTGACCGTGACAGCTCTTCAGGCAGCTTCGGAAGTCTACATGAGGGCTTCACAAGGCAAGAAAATATAGCCTTATATGGGCGTGAGCTTCTTTGCAAGCCAAGAATCACACCACTAGGATGGGAACGAAATGTAGGTCTGTGTGAAAAGTTCCTAAATGAGGTAGATAATTTCGTTTGATTCATTTGGAAACTAAATAAGAACCTTAAAGATCTTTCGATATCACTGTATCGGTGTAGTATGACGATTACTTAAGTTTATGGTATCCACATCTTTAAGTAATTGAATCCGTAATATCGTGCTCGCACATGACGATAAATTATAGTATTATCGATTATTAAATTTGTGCTATGTAGACGCTGAACAACTTTTCCATGTTTGGATAACGCTCGAACGTTCGTAGAATTTCTTCAGAGTTTAATTGCATTTCAATTACATTAAATATGACGCCCCTTGATGGCTTAGCGGATACAAGAAGGACGCGTGTTGACGACTGTATACAAAGTTTGAATAAATGTTCTATGCCAAGGTTGTTGGTTCTAATGAGGCTTCACTCTCACACTCGTAATCAGCTGCTACGCCTCTGGAACGAGAGGACTGAAAATCCTCCTCTATTGACAGTGATAGTAGACATTTTAAAAATATAGTCGTTAATTACTTATTTTATTTAATTACCGTTAATTACGTTAGATTAATTTTGGTCGTTTACTCGCTCTTGACCTTAGCATTTGTCACCATTACACGCCAAATTTCCATCACACAAATTTGCACGCAGCCAAGCGCTCGATTTGCAAACGTCCAGTGAGAACATTGGTCATAAGTAATTTCACTAGTCTGTAGAAATAAAAAAATCCATGTTATCTACACTAGAGAAAATTCTATGATAATTCAAAATGCTGTGATTCTCAAATATTTTCTAGTTGACTCAAGGCTGCAGCTTCTCAGCACAAGATGACTGTGTTTATCCACTCATTCATCTTTTACTCATTCATTCAATCTTTCACTTGAAAATTGAAGAAGTTACTGATCTGTCTTCAGTAAATTATAGGAACTCACGTACCACCTATTGTATGTATATACGAATATTTAGCAACTGATTTACGTTCGACATCAACGATATACTTATGTACGAAGTAAATGTTTGAATAACCTCCTCTGTCTCTTGGCATTCAACTACTGTTTCATAAATCCATGAAACGAGAATATTTCTCAGTCATGATTTCTTGTGTGCTGCCCCAATTATTCTCTTTAAAGATGCAGCTGTTTTATTTATTCCACTCCTGTAATGAGAGAAGAAGTGAAAAGGAAACAGACTGAGTTTTTATAGGAAAATACATTATGGACCTCATTTTATTGCATAATTTGAAATACTTTCCTACACTCGTCTTCCCAGAAACACACTTAATGAGAACTTCTAAATGGTTTATTTTGCTTCCATTTTCATTCTATTTCCCAATTTCGTCTTGACCGACATCGGAATTTTTTTTTTTTTGGAACGCGTGCATGTGGCCATCTCCTACAATTTTACCTCACAGGACACGCAGATAATAAAAAACAATTATCAATTTTTATATAAAATACTAGTAAATGTACATTGACACAAATATAGGAGAAGAGGCATTAAATTTACAGACTTGTACCGTCACGCCGGGGCCACACTGGGGTGCCGCCGCTTTGTGTGCATGGTATGCCTTCGCAGATACGCGAGCTTTTGAATGAGGCTGTTTCCCTCTGCCGTTTGAAAATAGTTAGGCAAGGGAGGCCTATCGGGGATAGTTTGTAGGAAGTTATTCAGCTTCGTCTTGAAGACGTCCAGGGAACCATCGAACTCTCGCAGATCTTTAGTCTGGGTCCCATCACAGGGAAGAATTGTTCATGTCTAGTTCGAACGCTGCCAGCCGCTTGAAATAATACGGAGTATACTGTATAAACAATATAACGGAGGCAAATGTAACTGTCATGACAAAAGTACGAATTTTAAACTTTGTTCCCTGTCCCAGCCCTGTGATGCGTCATTTCAAGCAACATGGTTGATACGATACGATTTCCCTTGAACAAACAGTCAATGTTTGCTTTCATTTGCTATGACAGGCAAAGTCAGGAGATCAGCTGAGTCTGAGGAGACTATCGAATGAATAAATTCTTTGGCACGGCTTCTTTGTTAACAAGCATCTGTAATCTGTAGTCGTCAGAAGTTGAAATATTATAGAATCTGAGATTAATAATACTCATGAACCATTATAGCCATATCGTTTAACTACCGGCCTTCACCTCGTTGTTTATCCTAGCAAGAGCGAAATGGTTCCGCCTTATCCTGCTCAAGAGACAGTTCAAGCGCACGTTCTTTTACATTTATATTTTTGGAGCCCAGGTAACTTGAGAGCCCAACGACCGCAATGCCTTTCTCAATCCCGTGCGGAAGGTTCGACTTCACATATGTATTTGAGCGCCATAAATGCATACGTGTGTCCCAAGCTTTCAGTCGCCTGCATCATTCTTTAAATTGTCTTCTCAAATTTCTTCAAAGAATTCCACCAATGAATTTTTAAAGTACTGATCCTCCCTGGCTCTCGTTTTGAGCCCTACGGATCTTTTTTATGTAAGTTAAGGTCATAATGTAGTTATGTGAGTGTTTTCAGTGAGAACTTGTCGTTTCTCGACTCTGTTGAACTGATAAACAGTGTAATCGCATAGTTTTTAGTTTGAATTTGTCATTTCTTAACTTTGTTGAACTCCGTATAGTTTTGTACAATATTTTTAATAAGGATTTGTCGTTTCTCAACCTGAGGCTCAGGGCTAAGTTTGAGAAATACAACTCTACTCAGAATTCTGTTACGAATAATTTTTTAATCGATTACCGATTTCCGAGAGAGAACTTTCGGCTGATCCCAAATAAAGCCGACACTAAAACAAAGTATTTATATCAGTTCACTCTTCTTTTCAGTAGACATAGTTCTGCTAGCTCTATTAAAGGAGCAGGCACTTGTTAACTCTGAAGAGTCTCTGATATTGAGTGTCAACAGTAATCTGGCTCTGATTTACACAAACCGATTTGAAAATTCTTGAGCCTTGAACTTCAAACAAAAACTTAACGGTCATCACACTAATACGCTGTTTCATATAATAGTCTACATAAGACGTGCATTTTTGTTAGAGATAAAATATTTGCCCCATGTCGATTTATTTTTAAAATCATTACTTTCTGAAATTATTTACCTAAAAAAAAGGCGTTTTATGGAAATAAATTTCCGTTACGATTTGATAGGCTTTTCCTTTGTCTGGGTCACGAGCTCTTATCATTAAGGTAAGGGTCGAACTCCATCATGAGATACTTTCTTTTGGGCAGTTTTGTTCTTTCAAATACTTCATCAGCAAGAAGATCTGAGAAACCATTAAATATACTCGTATATGACGCTAGAACGATTACAAACCGCTCCTAGTGTAGCTAGGATTCTTGTTGCAGGAGCGCTACCTTCAAACTTTGCTGAGAAAAATGTTATGTTTTGTTATTATTCGAATTTTTAAACGAAAAAAGGGAGAAGTGAAAGAAAAACAAGAGCGGCTGGTCTTCTGTCTTTTCGTTATCGAATATCAAAATACGATAATCGATATATTTAAGCCAACTTCTACTTCATATACTAGTCCTATTAGGGCATAATTACCTCAAATCAATCGTGAGGCTGAGCCCATGGTAGCTGTACGACTTCCAGAGACTTTAGGCTCAAACGAATTTAGGCTATGAATTGCCTACAATTTTAAAATAAAAAAGTAGAGCTAAGAGTGCCGAGCCAAAAAAGTCATACATCCTTATTGCTCTAATAAATTTCCAACAGCCTTACTTTTTCACATTAACACTTTGACTACGGTTCTTCATACGGGGAAAATTTTATCTCGACAAATATTTCCGTTGTGAATAAAAAAACTGAAGGATTTTGTTTTCACAAATTTACGTATGCTATTAATTTTCCTTCTTATCTAAACTAGCTTATTCGACAAATGAACACAAATTGAATGAACTTAAAAAATTTTATTCATATAAGTCAGTGTTATGGTTACGTTAGGATAAGCTAAATGATCGTGTGTACACACTCATGTGACACACGTCACTAGAGTGTTAAAGACCTGCTTTGACATGTTGGTCAATATAATGTAATATAGTTGTTTAATTGTGCACAATGTTCATATAAGTATCCGAGCAGCAAGTCCTTTTTTTGTTTGAATTTCTAAACCCTAGGACCGATGTCCTGAATGTCCGATGTCCAATGTCCTGAACACTGGGGCCGATGTCCTGAACACTGGGGCCAATGTCCTGAACGCTGGGGCCGATGTCCTGAACACTGGGGCCGATGTCCTGAACACTGGGGCCGATGTCCTGAACGCTGGGGCCGATGTCCTAAACCTGGTAAATAAAGTGTACATCTCAGTCAGCAATGAGGCTTCCTGTCGAAAGCTGCAGATCATCTTTCAGAGTAGACAACTTTCTCATTTTAAATGCTTGCTCTGATCTTTACAGTTCGTGCGCTTTAGTCATTATACCTTGCCCTAAAAGCCTTGTAGCTTATTCGGACCCACATGTGGTATATGTCCTGATCCCGGTTCTTCGTCATTCCTCATTTGATTGTAAACCTGCAGCTGATGTAAATTACTTGTGGTAAATAAATGTTTCAAATGTTTCAAATTATTCATTTAAAAAAAACTAATTTTAGCGATCCGAATAGGACTCTTCTATAAAAACTGAATGTTCTATAAATATATTTTACTCCAATTTTATTTTTATGTTTCGCATTTTATATTTATTATACATTTTCCGAAAAATTCATCCAGGTCTATTTCGACATATATACAGGGTGTTAGGAAAAAAGAGGCACAAAATTTCCCACCTACCAGAAAATGACAAACTAAGCACTTTTGCCTTATTAAACTTTAGGAAAAAAATTGTTTTTTAAGATATTGGCTGTTTAATGCTTGAAAGGAGAAAATTTGAAAGGAAAATTGCTTATTTATAATCTATTTATACATTTACTTCACAGAAATTGTTCAAAGTTTCCACCAACCGCATCGGTGCACTTGCGATATCTTCGACTTGAGGACTGCCGGATATAGTGGAGAAAGCCTTGCATTTCAGAAATATAGTCAACAGCCACTGCAATTCTTGCCACGATATCTTCCTCTGATTCCACAGGTGTTTAACAAACAAAGTTTTTCAGATGTCTCTAAAAAGAGAAATCGAATTGAGCCCTGTTGAGATGTCTCGGCGGCCAAGCAACGGGACCATTTCGATCAATCCATCTATTGGGAAATTGAACATGGAGGTAATTTTTGCAATTTCAAATTTTTCCTTTCGAACATTAAACAGCAAAAAGCGGATTAAGGCAACACTCTGATACTTTGGCAACACTCTGGCAACACTTAAAGACACTTTGCATGAAAAAAAAGACATTACACTATTAAATAATTTAATCATCGTTCTCCGGTGTGAAGAATAATTAAACGCAGAATTTTCCAAAGGGGCCACGACTACAGATACCCAACTTGTAGTAGGATGCAACCAAACATGAATGCTAAATGTTAACAGTGTTTCTGTGCATATTAATTTAAATGCATTATTTCGTCTCGAATGATTGAATACCTCGCCTCTCACACAAGAGAAAGAAAGAAAAAAGAAAAAAAAGAAAAATAGTCTTTTCCAAAGTTGGTCACATACAAAATATATACCTTTTGATTTTTCAGTTAGTAAAATTACAGCCTTAAAATTAAGACATGAAGGTTTCGATAGAACTTCCAATTGGGATGTGCACGACTACAATCTAAATATTACGCGTGGAAGTCACGTTTAAACTTCGGATCGTGATTCTAAAATATACATTCTAAATTATACAACTGGAGCAACTCTGGCGACACAAGACTGGAGCAGCTCTGGCAACACAAGACTGGAGCAGCTCTGGCAACACAAGACTGGAGCAGCTCTGGCAACACAAGACATTTTGCAAAGAAACAATTTTTTTGCAAAGTTTCATAGAGGCAAAAGTGTTGAGTTTGCTACTTTCTGATGAGCGTTAAATTCTGTACCTCTTTTTTCCTAATACTCTGTGTAGCATCTTTGCTACGGTTCTGGTAACTCGACACGTCTTGTTTCTTTTGTGTGTAGTAATGCTAATTTTATTACATGATTTCTCTTGGTGCACCTCTCTTGGCCCAAATTTTCATTTTCAAAATTTTCAGAGAGTGTTATGTACGACTTCACAATTTATAAAGCGAAACGAATAAGGTCTAAATGAAGTAACGAGTAAGGCTGGCGAAAGTTCGCTATACCGCGTCTCTGACTAAGAAAGCAAGGTACGTAAGAGCCTTTGCACCGCCATCAAAAGATCACCAGTCTACTATAAAACATGGCTGGACGTACAGTACCGTTTAATCTACTTGAAGGCTTCTGCAGCTGAACAATATATCGTTTTTAGCCTCCGATTTCCAATTTTGGTGCCTTAAGCCCTAGAGAGTCGGTCGTTAAACGCACTGCAAGCGTATATAAAGTTTGATATTACCTACTGTATATAGTCTGTCAGATACCTATCGGAAAGCACCGTCTCTCACAATTTAGATTCAGAGTAACATGATTGCAGCGATTTGAATGCATGTATCAACGTCAAGGAACGTAATCGATTTGACGTTGAATCGACTGTTTTGATGCAGACTATTTTTAAGAATAACTCAGCTTTACCAGGAGTCAGAGCTGACAACGTGGATGGCTAAGCTCGTGATACATCATACTTGGGTGATATTTTAGCTCCTTAAACTTCAAGCCTGATATTTTCAAAAGTACGTATAAGTACTAAGTTAATTATGAGAAGATGAATGATTTCTCTTCTGACGTATTTTGTCTCATAAAAAAATTGTAGATGAACGTTTTTGCCTCTACCACTAGACATTCAATTTCTATTTGAACTGAGAACTTGTATCTAAGAGATGTCCCCATACGCGCTTCTGGAGCCTTTGGCCTGATGGCCCAGAGGGACACGAAAGAAACTGGGCTGAAGTTTAAAACATATTTCTGGAATCCGTTTTACAAAAGTCGAACAAGGGCCACTTGAAAAAAAATAAGTGAATAATTTTCATTCCGTAGCATCGATCCCTCAAATGATGTTCAAAGTTTAGGTCATTTTTTCGTGTTTCCAGTAAAAGGTAAAAGGGATATTTTATTCACCAGTCTATCCTCCCTTTTCCCTTCTGTCCAGTCTGTTGAACAGACGTGGGAGCTACTCTACATGCCACGGNGGGCCCTCAAATGGGGCACGGCTGCCCCCCATCGTGCGCGCCACACCTCCGTAGTACCCGCACACCCCGCGCTTCTCTGCGAGTTCGTTTGCAGAGCAAATACTCGCAGCAGAAAGCACACTGCCGGATTTATAGAGTTCACTTACGCAGCTAAGAGGATGCAAGTCAAAGTGAACAACGCAGTAAGGGCTGTGCGCATCTGCCCCGGGACCTGACCCAGAAAGCGTTCAGACCTTGCTCATAACGAGCTTAACGAATTTGAAAGATGATGAAGAAAACATTGTTCCTAACCTGACTTATGAATTAGAGTAGGTTATAACTTAGCATTGCATCATACTCGCTCTGCCTAAAATTCAACCATTTCTGCTGACATTTTTAACCCGGAAAGTTCTCTTTCACAGGTTTTTATCCGAATTGTATTTGAAAAAAATGCGCAGTAGCATGTGCACACATCAGGACGCGGTGCCCACTGCATCACTCAGGGCTAGGAGGGAGAGAGAGAGCATGACGGTATCACGGATACGTAGATGGTGCGACATCACGCGTGCATAATTAAAGTGAAGCTTTGACTACGGAGTGCAGAACAGTTTGCTCATTTAGGGCCGGATTAAGCTGGATCAACTGAATGGTTCTTTTAAAATACGCTCTGATTTGTTATTTTTGAAGGTACGGGTAAGGGATATCGGTACTAACTAGCAAGCCAATAAATAAAAATTAAAAAATTTAATATAACCAAAACCGGGGTTAATAATATCATGAATGTTTTCATTTATTGTCTTCATTATCCCCTTAGAGGGCTTAGGATAGGTCATGGGCCATAGGGAAGCGGTCTCATTCAACAGCTCGCGGATATGCGAAGGCACACCATGCA